>DWAJ01006461.1:0-10344 GCA_018238005.1 Eurema mandarina | reverse complement strand
ATTTTACGTCTGCCATAGTTGGCATTTTATAATGAAGAGGGTTGCTAGTACAAAAATGAAAAACTGCTCACAAAATTACCTACCAATGTTACAAGTTTATGGTAAATTAATATAATTAATTTAACAGTAACAGCGTTCGAATTTGGTCTAGAAAAGTTATAAGTACCTACTGTTAGTCTAGAATGAGCAAGAGCTAGATCAGCACGTTAAAATAGGTTAAGTACGGGTTCCTTTTAGTGTAAGAAAGATGCATGAGTAATCAGTTAAGAAGTACTGCAGTGAATAACAAACAAGGTGAAGGCACAGAGTAGGAGATTTAAATATAATATTAAAGCTGAATAGTTTTAACATCTAGGTATGTCTATGCATATGTTAGATGTTTAGTTTAATTTCCTATTGAACTCTTTATGGTCTGAATTTGTTGATTTTACTACGCAATCGTCCAGCTAGAAAATTTTTTGAAGGACATTTAATATAATTGCAAGTTAAAGAATGTTTTTAATTGAATATCTTTAAAAATCCCTTTAAATATTATTGAACACAAATATACACCTAAAACATCGATTTGCGATAATTTTTAGGAATGTTACGCGGTCTCTAGTGCAAAATATTCATCACAGATGATCCTCTCAGTAAAAACTGAAATAGAACATCAAATAGAACAAAATGTCTCGTCGCTACTCTGTAGCAATCTATAGTTCGCAGGAACATTCTTCCTATTTTGTATAATTACTTAACAATTGTACCCTCTGATCAGAATACTTTAAAAGTATCTAAAAAAAGGAAACACTATATTTTTTAAAGAAAAAAAATGTCTCATTCTCTCTACTCTATGGAAATCTTTAGTTCGCAAGTAAGATAAACGCGGTCTCTATTGCTAATTCGTATAATTCGTTACACACTAATCAAGCGAGTGGTCTGCTTACTCAAGTATCTGACTGCGCTCTTGGGACGGAGAGCTTTGCTCAAATATTTACTTAATCACTTTACCTTTTTAGCGGTTTCTTAATTAAACTTTTAGTTGCGGTTGTAGAGAAAACGCGTTTTGGTGTTGGCCTGCCTTTTCTAGCAATACCAACATTAAGAAATATTCATGTTAAAAAGCAAAGACTTAGATTTTGTGAATGTATAGACGCTGGATATTTTTTTATGAGTGATTTTCTAACGATAACGTCAAAAATATTTTTATACACTTTTACTCTCATCTAAAGTACAACAAATACTACTGTAGTTTTTGTAAACTAATAAACTTAATAATTAGAGAGATTTTGAGGCTAAAAATAAATTAACTCTCATAAAATAACATACAAATGTAATGTGGAGTTCCACATTTTAAATGAACAAGCCCGAGCAGAAATCTAGGACTCATATCATTATATATTACCATAAAGCTTGGTGGGCACTGAGTAATTATTGTAAGGGTGTTTCTACAAACTTCCACAATAATTCGGACGAATCTGGCGATCCATTGATGCAGTGTAATAAGCCTTCTGTGCTAAGGCGTGGGATGGATCTTCACACTGGAAAAATACTTGCTATTTATATAATATACTATTTGTATATTTCTGGGGTTACCACCCATACCATAACCATTACCCATAACAAAACCCTAAGGTTTTGTTATGGGTAGGACTATGTAACTTTCCTGCTACTGCTGCTAAAATAGAATACGTTATATTCTTAAATGTCGATATGAAAAAAATTTTATTTCATCCTAATATCACTATTAATGAAATCATGATATATTTTTCTTTGTTTGGTTGTTAACTTGTCATAAAGGATTGGGAAGACTGACAGTTTAAGGGTTAATTTATTAACATACTAAAGTCAAATAATTGTTTGCAATGTATGTAGCCCCTTATGAATTATTGAGCTCTCAGCATGAACTGAGGAATTAATTTCACTATTGTCCGCCCGTCTGTTGACACACCAATCATTTGGCAAATGCCTAATTTGGAAAATTAAATAAAGATCCTGACATTTATGTTACATACGTAATATACTAGTCTTATCAAATTCAGATAATAAAGCACACGTGTTTATTGTGTTTAGTTTGTTTTTTAATATTGAAATATTAGACGATTTACGTACATTTCTCTCTCCAAATTTTGCATTAGTAAAGTTGTTATTCATTTTAGAGATGCATCATATTTTATAATTTATTTTTATGCTTTGGCGTTTAACTGAGAAGATTCCTGATAGTAAGCAACCATATGGCTAGCGAATGCGTTATCAGCCTTAAAAACAAGAGAAAAAGGCATCCGATGCCCTTACTAAACGAACGAGATATCATCTTCGCTTTACGACCTGTTCATAATTTCAATACTTAAATTAATTTATCCAACATTATTTTACTTTCAACCTAACTTTAAAAATGCTGAATATATTTTTTTTCCCAAAACTCTAACAACATGGCCGACACAATCCGACCGTTGTTACACGGCCTAACACGAGCCTAACATCGAAGGTTTAAAATATTTAATTCCAAAACGCCAGCTCTCCGTTTAATGAGAAATATGTCCATAGCATTAGCTAAAAGCTTTCGCGTGTTCGATAATTGATTGGGTAGCACGTTCGAATCGGTCATATTGTACTCCGCAATGTTCTGTTCAATTTATGGGGCCTGGTATGCAGTGACGAAGCTGCTCTTTGTACTTCGTAATGGAATTAAAGCGAGGACTTAGATTTTAAGTTTATGGTTGTAGTTCTAAATTTTAATACGGGAATTTGATTGGTGATGACGTAGATTCAATTCCTGGACCGTATACACTTTCATGTTTTCATTGAAGTAATAATTTAGTGAAATAGTTAGTAAATTAGGCTATTTATTACAGAAGCAACATTTGTTATCTCTCGCCCGTCCTCTTCTTCCATAATTACTTACTTTATTGACATTATTATAATATTATGTTTTCGTAATACTTTAATATATTTTTCTTTGACTGACAAAAAGCATTGTTTTATTGCTAATTTTTGTCAATTGAATTTTCTAGGCATAGTTGTAACGTCTAGCATAGCGACACATAATTTAGCTCTGAGTTTAAAGTTGTATGTCTAACAGAGCTTATCTGTCAGTTTGAAAACTAGACGTCGCTATTTTTATTTCTTATTATGTTAATAAATATATTCGTGTATAGTAGTAGTAAAAGAACGATTCGGAATAATGCTAATAAAATCTTAAATAGTTTCAAATATAAAATATGTATCTTATACTGAACATTGAGCAAAATTTAAAGATTTATTTACTTTTCGTATCATAATTCCCTCGATAAAATCATAGAAAATCAGATTCAATCCAAACATGTTTATCGAGTAAGAATATATTTAACCTTCTGTGCACCACGTGGATAAAAATTGCGTCCTGTATTGAATGGGGTTTCCGAGACCCTATCAATATTGTATCGTTTTATATCAATATTAATTGTATCGAATAAGTACGTAACGACCATTTTATAAAAAACAACGGAAATATATGTTTAATTTTTTTTTTATATCGTCTTTAGCCCTACAAAGTTAACGCACGATTTGCAATTAGTGAGGCATATTAAAAAAGAGACATTCAAGTTCTTGCTATCAAATATTTTTTTTTATAAATTGATATAATGAATTGACAATGTAAATATTTTAAGATACTCAAAGTACTTATATACTAACTTACATTTTGACCACCTCTGAATCTCATGGCAATTACAAGTATTCGCGGGAACATTGTAAAGAATTCGTATCGTTGGGTATTTAATAAGTCGGACGTGGTGAAAAGAGGGTTAACCCTCAAATATTAATACTGAACCCTAACATCTGTCGCCTGGGGATGGTTTCATGCATAATGCAAACCTCTGATTGTGTGGTTCCGTACAGTCTTGAACATTCTTTCTCTGTATATATTTTCTTAGACGACATATTGCCGCGACTATCCGATTTATTTCTTCAGAATCAGTTATGATAATAGTGCTAGGTCTTGTATATTTGTATTCCATACTTTAGCGTATCTGGTATACTTCGTTTTCCTTAGAGAGTGGTGTATTTTACGTGTTGGGTAAATATCTTCTAGGTATTCTGATTCATAACCACCAAACGTATCTCTATACTCGTATACCGGCCTTAATTACCAGGGGTACCGTTAAATTGGGTTTTGAAATCGTTTGATCATGTTTTTTATAAACACGAAAATCGAGATGTATGGATCTAAAAAAGATATTGTCTCATGAAACCAATAAAGAAGTTACTTCTACGATCAATTAATTATCTAATTCATTTAATTAATAATTATGGTGTTCGAAAGATTTAAATACAGAACATTGCTAACATAAATTTGCTAACATCAGACTGGTCTGATCATTTAATAGTATTCGGAAGTGGCTATAGGGTCCATTCGATATTCCAATATCATCGGATTTTTTAATTTGATATTTTTTCAAAAGTAACCTGTTTTACTTATTTGTATATCATAATTATGCAATTTCCGTTTCACATTTTTGTCACAAAATTTTGAAAGAGCGGCAAATATTCCGGTCGCCGGCCTTAAGAAGAGACGACCTTTGTATTTGCATTGCGAGCGTTCTATAACAGTACGTGGATTCCATTCAGACCCATAGACCCATGTAGCCAATCAGAGCGAATGACGGTATTTAGAAATTATTTGTGTCAACGTCGTTTAACTAAGTGCCGGTATTGTTGGGTGCTTGCGATTAAACGTATCCATTGTGTATGTAGAAATTACTGCAAAAATAGGGCTTAGATGTAGGTTATCAGGTTGTGGTTAACGAGGGTATACTGCGGTAATGAACGAAGAAAGCGTTGTTTTACTATTTTTGTAAGCTATTTTAATGAGAACTATATTCATTATTCCAGTAGTATTAAGCTGGTACAACTATGTCATTCAAGCATTACTATATCTCCTAAATCATAAAATCCAAGACTCTGAATATATATATTTCCAAGTTCCAAAAAAGTACAATTCTTGGTTCAAAAGCTAAGGATTAGAGCATTATTTTTATGCAAAGGGTGAGTAATATCTAATGACAAAGATTGTTTTATCATCCTTTACACTTCCAAAATACACCTCCATTTTGGTAAATCTCAGAATAATGGACGGAAAATAATATTTTATTAGGCGCTAATGGGTGCAATTCCAACGGAATTATTTAAAGACTCCGAATTCCAAACGGCTCGGAAAGTGATAAAATTTATTTGAGAATGAGTGAAAATTTAATCATCGCACAGATTTTTACGAAATAGCTTCAAAGAAAATGTTGGATCATTGTTTCTTTTGATTATATTACTTTTGAAAGATATCAGTTATGTAAGAAGTTAAAGGTGTAATATTAGTTTTTAAGAGTCTAATATGATTTTGATATAGGTTATAGATATTTTTATTGTTAAATGATGGTAAATAGGTAAGTACACTTGTGTGTAGCTAATTAGGTATACCTATGTAATATAAATTTATAAACTTAAAAAAGGAACAAACTATTAGAGATAATAACAAATTAATTAAAATCACAAATGCCTGTTCTTTATTAGTATTTAATAATTCAATCGAAAATAATTATTACTGAAAAGGAATAAAGACTTAGGAATTAACGATACAAACGTTGAACGTTAAAATCGATCGCGATGCTTTGAAACGAAATAATAACATTTTTAAAAACAGCAGTTCTATTTGTGTTATCTCTTGGAAAGGTAAATACTGCAGCCTCAGGCTACGACAATGTCAATATATTGGAGATTTGTACTAACTCGCGTATTTGTTGTTTTAATTTATTTAAGAGTTCGAGGATTTTAAACCAAAGTTTATTTGTTCGTTGTGCTTGATTAAACTTTAATATTTAGGTCTGTGGTCTATATTTATGGTAGGAGTTATGTCAGTATTATACTCGTATGTGCAGTGTTTATTTAGTGTATAAATACGCATTTGTATGTGTTTGTGGGATCGGTTTACCAATTTGTGAGCGCTGTTCCGTTCTTTCATTCGAAAGTTTGCACATTTTATAATTGAGAGCTGCCTACGTAAACCAGTCCTCTCGAAAATAACGTTAATGCCTTGGATTAATATATAGTCTGCGACACTTACAAATAATGCGGCTTTCTACTGGTAAAATCATTTAAGTGATTGGTTCATATCCAAAAGATCATTTTCAAGATCAATCAAGATTGTAGATGGATGGAATAGTATTTTTAATAGTTTGGTTTGACAATTGTGTACATATTCACAAAAAAATATAAAACGTTCCTATTGGCACCGTGCACGATCACAGCGCCAACTAGCGTCCACAACTTTGTCGGTTCTGTCACATTGACATTTAAGTAAAATATACGATTTTTGAAAAAATATCGAAATGAAAAAATAACAAATATTTTCGACAAATAAATTGTTGTGATACTACGATTTGGGTGGAAAAAAGTTTTTAAAATCATTTTGGTCACTCAAATCAAATGAGGTAAGTCCAAAAAGTGTGTGTTATTTTGATTGTGTCAGGGTTTGGTTTACTTCATTTATAGTTGTACTTTTACAGTTAAACAAAAAGAAAAAGCTACTTCAATGGTTTCATTATAAAACAGTTAGTATATTTAAATGTTCCTGTATCGCTAATAATAAATTAAATATCGTTTTCAGATCGAAATGAGTATTTTGAAGACCGGATTTGTGAGTGTTTCTCGCAATATCAAATCTATTTCTGCCAGTATTCTTGCCGTTTACAACACAACAACTACTGTGACTAGTTTTTGTTGGCAGACTAATGCAATTAATTAATGATATTAAAATGTATTATGTAGGAACGCTTTGCCATTGACAGATACATCTGATCACAGAGCGTACATTATTTCTACTTTTGACCACCATGAGCGCTGCGATAGATTATGTTACCCCCACCTAGTACTTCGTACCCAGCGAATATCCTATTATAAAAAAAAATCATAAAAACTATTGTCAACGATGTCATATATTTTACTATGTACAGTGAATTTTTGTTGAAAGATTTTTTAAATTATTCATCATAGTATAAAACAAAGTCGCTATCGCTATCTGTCTGTCCCTATGTATGCTTAGATCTTTGAAACTACGCAACGGATTTTGATGCAGTTTTTTTAATAGAGTGATTCTTAAGGAAGGTTTATATGTATAATACATGCATAATATATTAGAGAAAGACTGATAAATTTAAAGTTTTCTAATGTGATGTCGTAAATAAGAACGTTTTTTTGCGCTTATGTTGCAAACGCTGGCTAAACCCTACGAGATAGAACAAAATATGGTGCTACAGTATTGTCCACCTTAAAAAGTTCTACAAAAAAGTCCGCGATGGCATATGACTATCTCTTAGGGATAACCCACCATAATCATTTTTAATCCTTTACTAATAAATGGCTATTTACGAAGTGATTTGTAACTATAGAACATTAATCCTTATCCAATTAAGTAAATAAATTGTGCATTTAATATAGATCAATATGCTTTTTACAGCAAGTAATTTAAGTGAATAGTTCCGAAGATATTACAAATTTAAAATGCGAAGTTGTTGCGGTACCGACCGCGGGTTGACAAAAAAGCTGTGAACGTTGTGTATGAGGACATTCTGTAGTTGCACCCGTGCGAAGCAGGGTCGGGTCGCTACTAAATAAATAAGGTAACTCAGTCTTCACTGATAAATTTATTGTCAATTAATTATAAAAAAAACTCAATAACTATAAAAATGATTTGTCCACAACTAACTCAATCTAATAACTTATATCGGTAGTTTGAAAGACTAGCCAACTTTGACCCTATTGTTTAAGTAGAGAAAATTAATAGTCCACAACCAGGTTTGAATAAAGATATATTTGATTATAAAACTTACCGACGTAAAAGTAACGAGTGATAGTGGGAACATCTTCAAGCCCGTAATGGACAATGGTCGAGAAGCTCTTTCGAAGAAAATAATGATACTACTCTTGAATCGTCGCGACCTTGGTGTCCAATCACATGAATAAATCGCTCGAGATAATTTGGAACTCTGAAATTATAAGGCTCATTAAGAATTGGTTAACAATGGTTGTAAATAGGTTGTAATAAAACTGCCATTAGCAAACCTTTTCCTCTATCTTCGATCCAAAATAACAGGGAACCAAAATTTGAACAGTCATAATACCAACGTATGATAAAAGAAATATATAATACTGCCATGTAGAGGGCTAAAAGGGAGAACAATATTAGGTATAATATCATATTATCAGAAAGACGTAGTTTTCATACCGTCTCCCCTCTATAAAACAAAAAAAAATAATTAATTTTTCTAAACCAGTTGTAGAACCTTATGGGAATATTTAATACAGAAATACCGTCTCACCAAGGTAAAACGAAACAAGCAAACACAGATGATTCCAGAAGCGAAATTACATTGCATAAACACTGATATAGAAAATATTTCTTCAATTAAAGCACAAAATCTGTAAAACAAAACATATAAATCCAGAAACTTTTAAGAAAGAGACCTGATGAACGTGCATAGTAAGAATCAACGTACTCAATAACATCGTGATAATGTTTAAGAGTTTTGTTTAATTGCGTTATGTAATCGTCTTCATTTCCTTCATGTTTAGAATTTCTAGAAACTTCCCAGAACGCACTGCTAGGCGAAACTTTCAAAGTTGTTACATTTTCCATCTTAATCGCCAAAATATCTAATTGAGCTATCACAAAAACCATGAGTCCCAGAAAAAATGTATCAACATTAATATTGGATAGTACATGAAAGTGCATTCCAATAGTTTGATAGAAATATATCGGGTATATAAACTTTTGCGTCGTGTTTTCAGAAAAGAAATAGTAACCACTGACTGGAGGATCTAATTTAACAGCGAGAAGGAAGTGAATAAGAACTGGTGACGTCACATGTGTTAAATGACACATATAAGATATAATGAAAAGATATCTCCAACATTTTTTGTTTAATTTATTTGTTTTAAGCAATGTTTCTCTCTCCATTTCGTCATCCGGATTAAATAAATCACTATCCAATATTTGAAAAACTTTTTTTACTTTATCCTTCATAACGATAAGGGTTAGATCTTTGGAGAAAACCACTACCATAGTAAAATACAGAAGCAATTCCTCAATGAACAGGTCCAATTTTTTTGGTATAAAATAAAAATTAATTGTACTTATTATATCATAGCCAAATATTAGAATTGAAACTATTATATTTGAGTATATTAACATATACAAATTGTTTGAACGTTCCGGGTGAATACCAATAATTTTAAAGAACTTTTCTTGAATTTTAAAACAATCAATCATTTTTGCTTAAAGAAGAATAAGGACAAATTTTAATACGGATGAAATTATAATCAAGTTTTCAAAATATTAATGTAATGGCTTCCATTCCGTTTATTCAGCGTTTATATATTGCAATTTATTAGACACTCGAAGAATAAAGACGGCAAATAGCTCAGTGCTTTGTAATTAATAGTGAGAAAATTAAACGAAACGACATCAAATTATTGGTAAGAATGCCTTTAAATGTTAGCAGCTTGCTACTATTCCACGTAAGCGCATATCAAAGAAATTTAATTAAAGAAGAAAATAGTAAAAATTAAAACGACCTATACCTATATCAATATGTTCTCAGAGGAATATAGGTTAATTGCGGAAAGCCGTATATTTTTTAATGAGATGCAATTAGTGGCGGTGACGTCATCCTCTTGCTAAATGGTCCAGTAATTCATTCTGTTTGCCAACTTAGAAAAAAAATTTCACTAATTTCGATCTGTTCGCTTTTTTGCATCTATTTAAACTATTTTTGACGTGAAGTGACTTTAGGCGATAAATATTTTTTATTCTTTCTTCAGTGTTAGAACTTAATATTTTTAATATTTACATTTCTATGTCTATTATTCTTCTTGTTGTTGAATAGCTACTCGCAATCAAACATCGCTTCGCTACGTCCGTAAATATGTACATTCAGATTCTGCAAATGTTTCGGGAATTTAAATATTATTCGAACTATTATTTTATTTATCTGTTTAAGCTAAGCATTTACGGGGTGTAAATGCTTAGCTATAAGTAAAATCAACTGGTAAGATAGCTTATATATTTTGATGCTTACAAGTTCTCGTTAGTTTTAATATGAGCTACATTATGGGTGACATAGTTAGCCCTATTAACATAATAAATTCATACCCTTAAAGGATCATCCTTCTTTTAAGGCTAGCGAGATGTATTTTAAAACTTTCATGTGTATTATAATAAATTAAGGTAAAAAAATCTTTAAAAACAAGCTTTTATTTAAATGCGCTAAAAAGAAAAAAATAAACTTTTACACTATAACTTTACTGTCAACTTATAACATTTCAAATTCAACATAT
>DWAJ01006460.1:0-10345 GCA_018238005.1 Eurema mandarina | reverse complement strand
GAAAGTCCGCAAGTCGTATTCGTCCGGGGACACTGTGTGAGGAAGCTGATTCCACAGAATGGTCGTACGTGGCAAAAAGTTTATGTGAAAACGCACTGTGCTTGACTGCCAGCTGTCAAGGTGGTGAGGGTGGTATAGTAACCTGTGGCGTGCAACGCGGTGGTGGCATAAGGTGGTGGCATGGGTATAAGAAAGGAATGTTACAAATAAGTTCTTTGAAGTAGTAAAAGTATGCAGTAGTATGAAATAAGTTTACGTACATTTTATACTCAACGAAACATAATAAACCATTTTCTTTATAGAAAAGATTGACGCACAAAGATAAAAGTCCTATCCGAGTTAGGTCTCTTTTAAGACTTTGACGTTATACCATCTGTAGTGAACTAGTCATAAAATCCAAGATAGTATATAATTGCAATCGTTGACTGTATCTTTAGTTTATGTATATGATATAGTTTATCTATATATGTTATATATTAATTACGTATATATTATAACTACAAGAGTCTGTATAATTATTTGGTTGCAAAGCTAAAGTAAAAAACTTTATTTCTGTTCTTAAAAAATACTTAACATTACTTACTTCTTTTTAATGTATTACTATGTTACTTGTTATATATATAGTGTTACTAAACAATGATTAATCTTTCACGTAAGAACTACTGAATGCTTTTTGATAATAATTTAGAATACTGATTATTTTTTATATGGGAGCAAACAAACGAACGAGCTAACTAATGAAAGGTGGTCATCGCCAGCCATCGTCCAGCCTTTTAGGAGCAACTCTTTCATGAAGCCCGCTAAATCTTTTCATCAGAAATATTACCTGAGAGGCTTTTTAGCTTATACAATAACACGTCAATTTTTTATTTTTTATTCGAGATAGGACTATGAGAAATTTGACCACGACCTCGTAAGCACACATGCTATCTAAGAGGTGTCATGTCTATCTAGATGATGAAGGAATACATTGTTTTGTCTACTAATGCAATTTAAGAAAATAAATTGCAGGGCGCAGCTAGTCTGATATATCCACAGTCTAAACAATTTGTTCCTTTTACGACACATTCCAGGATTCGTCAGTGAAAGGGCAAGACATCACGATTTTATTAGGAGGCCATTTTATTTACAGCCTTTGTTCGTTGTTTTTCTTGTTAAGTGTTTTGTTGTGAATTTTAGGGCGGTCCTCTTGTTTCGCAAATGGGTGTTATAGTGTTGGAAGAAATGTTAGGGGTTCATTTACGTCAATAGTTACTACTATAAGCTTATTATTAATTTATTTTGTTTCTACGAGTTATAAAAATATTAATAAACAATAAGATATAAGTTTTGAGGTTTATAGCTTAACTTCTTGACTGTACTAATATGGCTTTTTGTTATGGCTAGCAAGTTTTTTGCTTAATAATAAACAGAGTGAGTAACCTATTCTTCTCTATGTATACTCTCGTTTTACAGAAAGAAGAATTCTTCTTCAGCATTCTTCCTTGATGCAATAAGTCTTTCTATCATGTTGAACAGGTTAATGAACATTTTCACTCGACTGTACATTCAGATTTGTGCCAAAACCGTGTTGTATGTAACTAGCGAAATGCTATGCATAATATGTCAACCATCAGGCCGCTATTAACATAAAACCTAGATCTCCTTTGATAGCCTAAACCCACTCGCCCGAACGAACTTTTGTCGACATTTCCATAATTTCAATACGACAGTGTTTTGACCTAATTCTACTAAGACCGATTCAAAATGTACGTTTTGCATGCTTAGACGTCTGTACTGATTGAATTACAAAGCAGCTTACCCTACGACACTGGGCTACGATTTACATCTGAGTAGTAGAAGCCAATTCGTTTGCAAATAGTTAGCGGGTTATATTGTGTTTAATGACGCTCAAATTTGCTGTTAAATTACGGGTTTTCTAAGAACGAGTTAATGTATTCGTAATTTTTTATTACTTGTAACAAGCTTTAGGATTTATTTTTAGTAACAACAACATTATATCTAACACTATTTATATCTAACTAGTAGAATCTATTTCGTTTGCAAATAGTGGGTTATACTGGGTTTCATGACGCTCAAATTTACTGCCTTTTACTAGCTTTTGTATTACATGTTACAATTTCAGATGTATTTTAATATTTTTAAGTTACTACAACGGTCTATTTATATCTAACTAGAAGAATCTTATTCGTTTTCAAATAGTTATCGGGTTGTATTGGATGCGACGCACAGATTTGCTGCTAAATTACGAGTTTCGTAAGAACGAGTCAATGTAATGCCTATCCCTTTCTTTATGAGGTTATTATGTTACCAACGCCTTATGATTTATTTTATTTAAAACTACGATTACTACAATTTGCATCTGAGTAAAGTCTGAGTAAGTTTATAGGCTTTCAAATAATTAACAGACTGTTTTATATGTCATGACGCTCAAATTTGCTGCTAAATTACAGAAGCTCTACTCCGAACACAGTCGATGTCGATTTTTATTATTTTCGATACAGTTTTTGAGCAACTTCGAATTGATATAAAAACTTTTTTGTTTCTGTTTCGATAACATTCATATAAACTCATGTGCGATCCGATTCTTTATTAAAGTATATTAAGTCCCATAGCTAGGATACCAGTATCAAAAAATTTCGATATCGACAGATCTCGTAAGGACAAGTGAACATTTAAATATCCAAGTCAATGAATGTTGACTGTGAATGTGATACTAAAGAGCCATAACATTCATTTTATAATTTTAAGTAACGATTTACGTCTGCGAATCAGCAGCCAATTGGTGGTAAACAAGTTGAAGTGAATTCAATCACATTTTCTGATCGTTTTCTCTTTGTCGTTTTCTGTCGATTTTCCGATAATTTCCTCTTGTTCTTTATAAAATGTTTTAAGCAGCTAAAGATAGATACAGTAAACTAATCTCATTAAAACTATCAAGTTTGAAGTATGCTTTAATTATTGTTTTCTTTGTAAGATGTTTTTAAACGGTTTAAGATGTTTTGTTATTTTATCGTTAAGTTGTAGTTGTTACCATATTGTGCATTGATTTACGTTTGCAAATACTTAAGGACTAAGGTGTTTTATCATGACTAATTCTAAATCACGTTTATAATTTTCAGTCAAGAGCGCAGCCAGCACAATTATTTATTTTAGAACAACTAAAGATTTATTTTTTTATTATTATTTGGTATCTAAGCTCCAATATGCATTTCTAAACTTAACGTCAATTCGTATGTAAATATTTGACGGGTTTACGGTTAGTTGAGATGTAACGACGTCGAAATTTGATGCTAAATTGCGAGACTTACTAGGAAATATAGTTCCTGTCGGATCATTTCGAACTAAATCTTATAATATATTTAAAGCAATGCTAATTAAAATGTATCGATAAAGTATATTCGTCTGTTTGTATATAATCTTTAATGCGTACCTATTCGCTAATACTTTAACTTGGTAAAAGGTGACCATAAATAAAATCACAGACAAGACATGATAATGTACTTTGAAAAAAAGATGAAAAGAAAGTTATGACAAAGAAAGGAATATAATGCGAAAAGCGTGAGAGTTAATATTTTTTTTAATTTTATAATAGTACGATATGGCTTTCTAATCTTCTAAAAAAACAGTAGCCAATAGACGAAATAAAATCTTCATTTCAAAAATGTTTAATAGCATTTTTATGAATTCCATTTTTAGAATTCTTGAAATACGGACAGAATACAGGACGTTTCTTATGAAATAAAAAAGAGCATATATATGGTATAAGGTTATAGCTAAGATAGGTACAGCGAAAACGAGTTGGGCCAGCTAGTAGAAATATAAATATAAATCCGCGATCAGTCTAGTCATAATAAAATTCCCAGTCAGCTTACGTCTTCGAAACTGGCATATTAAGTGCTTTTCCACCATATTTAAGTCATATATTTAATGACATCTTGTAAATCATAAGTAAAGTTTTACGATGCAATCCTCTGTATTTTATTAAGAGCATATAAGACGAGTTAAGTGTTCATTCTAAAAATGTTCAATAATATCGTTATGAATTTTGCTGAGATTATAAACTAATATCATAACAAACTCTTTAATTTTAACTTTAATTTTTAATATAAAAAATTAAATAGTTTAATAAAAGTTTTGTTCTATTACAATTTTTTTTTTATTATTCTATGAAGTGGTGAGACGAGTTGGACGTCTTCCATACGCCAGCCCATAACCAATGCAGAGCTACCCAGAACTTTGCTCCGGGCAGGGGTGCACTACATTGACGCTCCCCACTTTGAGTCATTAGATGTTAAGACTCATTAGCCCAGTAGTCACGCTGGCTACAGTGCCCTACAAGTTCTCGTGGATGAATTTAAAAAAGACTTTCACTTTCACATTTACGTATATTTCAAACTACATTTTATCAAAAATTCAAGTTTTTATCTGAAAATTCGTATTTAAAGCTCTATTTTCTTAGACTATAAAAGACGTCACCTTTTAAAGACCGGCAACTCACGCATGACAAAGTCAATATGAAGTATCGTTCCTTGATTACCCTTCTTGTATTAAAAATACTAAATATCTACAATCTAATAATATTTAATAAAATTTTAACCAAAACTACTACCTGTATAAATTGATTTAGTGAAAGGACTTAAAAAAGATTTATATACATCTTTATATCAAATATTGGCAAGCCACAAAATCAACGAATTCCGAACGTTACCATAATAATAACATTTGTTATCACAATATTGTCGCATCTAAGTCTAGACTGAACTAGGTCTAAGCAAAGGCTTAATCGTAATCTCTGAATAACATATGTAGCGTAAACTCGTATACCACAAGTTAAGGATTTATGGTAAATATTATAATATAATATAACTACGTCTTAACTATTAAATCGATCTCTAAATATATGTATTTAGAATGTACTATGTTACGTAACTATCAGAGTTTCTTGCCGGTTCTTCTCTGTAGAAACTGCCTTCCGAACCGGTGGCAAATAGTAAATGTTTTGTAATACCATGACGATTCAAAAGTATTACTATTTGTAGCCTATTTGAATAAAGATACTTTCGACTTTGGCTTTGACTTTGACTTATGAAGGGAGGTCAAAAAAAGTTATTCAAATAAAATTAAAATCAAATATCTAACTTAATTTTAAGTAAGTAAGTAATAACTTGTATGCTTCACTTACTTAGACAATGATATTTGATAAATAATAATATAATATTACCACATATGATAACATAAAATTTTAGCGTTTGTATACGGTTTAATAACCATTTAATTAATTTAAGAACTTTCTTAATATTAATATTAAGTATAATTTGGTAATTTAAGCTTTAGATCTATATATCGAAAAACTAAGTTAAAAAAAAAACTGTTTATCCTAATTGCTACAATCTCACAATACTTAATAATCAAAGGGAATAATAATAATTCTTCATATCGTAAGATATAAAAAAAACACCAGGATAAGTAAAAACAAACACATACAATGTGGTAAAAAAGAATCAGCAAAATAATACAAGTCGTTCAATTTGTTTTATTCAGTCTGTTCGTCCATCATAATGACAACTTATGTCTATAAGCATTAATAAGTCTTATAATCGTTTTAACTTGTAAAGTTATTAATAAGAAAAAGTAGACAAACTAAACAGATTCAATTTAAACATTAGTTAAAGAAGCAAAATCTTAAATCTCGTTTTGTTCAACAATTGTAGAAAATAAGAAATTTAAAGGCTCAGATTTCATATTCTCACGACTGAAATCACATATAAGCCCATTCCCCATATCTAGAATGGTAACACTGTCGCTCGGACGCTATGACAATACTGTCGACAGATCTAAGTCTAGACTGAACTAGGTCTGAGTAAGAGCTTAAGTGTAATCTCTGAATAACATGTGTAGTGACAGATTAGAACAAGTCGACTATTTTACTTAGAAATAAGATGTATCCAAATTATAAATGATAAAAATATATTTTTGTGTTATAAAAAACGCTTGAATGCCAATTTTATAGTTTTGTAGCTATCTCTTGTAAACGCTTTTTCAACGTATAATAATAAATAATAAGACTCCTTTATTTCATATTAAAATTATCATAATGAATAATACTATATATAATTACTACTATATAATTTGAACTAATTACAAATTAACTTTTTTCAATAAACTAATTTGCAAGAAACATCGTATTCCCTCGATTTGGGACTCGTTTTCTCAGTTTTTAGATTGTTCAAACAACAATATAATAAAAGAGGATTTTATTTATTTTTACATATAAAACTATAAGATATTATTAAACAAGCATATCGAATATCGATACTGAATTCAACCTCATTTAAAACATATTAAAGCACATAAGATCTAATCTCTTTAATAACGGTTTTTTCATGTTCCATAAACAAAACATAGGATACGTTCGGAATTCAAATATCAAAGACAATATAGTATGACCGTGTTTCCAACCAAATTAAGGGACATCTTAATTTCACTTTCACTCATGGAATTTAAATCCACATTTTCCTTATCCTTAAAGGAGACGTTGAAATTCTCGAGATCTTGAACATCCTTGTCATAATAAAACCCTTCCGACGTAATTTACGCAGTACATTTTGAATTCGTCAGTATCCACTTTTCATTTGGTGTAACGATGTTTTTGGGAAAAAATTCATGAAATTGTTTTTTGAATTTGAATTTTTCCTTTCGCATTTAATGTACTAAATATTATATATTTTCTTGATTGTGTAATATATTTATCATCATATTTAATTGCTTTTTAATTTGAATACGAACTTGTTAAACTCAAAAAGATCCAATAGATAAAATTTTATGTTAAAAATAATAATAACAATTTATATTAATAACTAGCCGGCTCAACGCGACTTCGTTCACGCTGTCCTAATCCTACCCAAAACTATACCATACGCCCATTATATTTTCTTTTTTGCTTAAAAACCATCCTTGTATAAGTAGCGTCACGAATCCTTAGCGCTGAACGAAACCTGCGCAGAAGTCAAAAATAAGGTATCGAGGGGACGGCGCGTGATCGTCGGGTTCGCGAGCGTTGATTGGTTCCCCATAGTGTTGTCTTTCTCGCACCAATACGTCAATTACGAGCGCCATTCTACCGATGCGCAGCTATTCTCGTCCAGCGCTAAACATCCGTGACGCGACCTATACATCCAGGATTATTCTAAAAAAAATTATGTAAATCTGTTCAGCTGTCGTCGAGTGCGCTTACCAACACATTTTTCGTTTCATTTTTATATTATAAATAACAAAATAACATTTACTTATAAAGAAGAATTTTTGATAGAAAACAAAATTTATTATGTATAGTAGAAACGTCGAAGTTTATTAAGAAAAAATGACAAACATACGATATTATTAAACATATTCGCTAAGAAGGTCGTTAAAACTTAATCCACCAATTCATAATCATTAATCACGCTAAACTAAACAAATACGAAAGAAGCTGAATAACATTAGCGAAGATTAATTCAAGAAAAAAGCAATTAGTTCGGTTATAAATGAGTGTTTTTCTACCATATTCGCGTTACGTTCGGTCTATTTCCCGAGCTAAGCAAAACACGCAATATGGTCTGGATGGAGGTCTCGGCAAAAATCGTAATGATTTCGATAAATAGCTCGCGTATAAAAGGTACCTAGGTACCTACGTTTCGGCTGTAAAGCTATTAAAATAAAACCGTTTTAACGAACCGTGGGTAACCCGCAAACCAAATAGCAAACGTACCTACATAAAATAAATGTAAAACCCACCGAATTTTCGAATTGAAAATTTTCGTTTTTAACTATTTGCTGGTGAAATTTTGTTGGCGATTGTTTATAGTGTTGTGTGCTTAATTATGTTTTTGTGCTTAAACTTAATTGGAGCATGTATTGTTTTCAATATTTACTGTCGAAAGTGATTATTAAAAAAGGTATATTATATTTCGTTGTTTACGGATCTGCAATTTAAATTTAAAAATCCTACAAATTTGTTTAATTATTTAATTTTTAATTAAATTACAAGATGATTTAATTAAAAATTAAATAATTAAAAAAAGTTGTAGTGCAGATTTTTGTGATAAAAATAAGTAGTTAGAACTTAAAATACATTATACCTACTTAAACAAAGAAAATATTATGGTCTGGAAATCGAAATTCACCTTCATCAAAGATATACACACATATAATTGATACAGAGCGTACAAAAACATCTTAACACTGAGAACTAGTCAAAGAAAAACTTTTCTTTCATATTTATCTTACACTAGCTACGACCGGCTCTTAAAAGTACGTAAATACCTATTAAAATAGTCCTCCACATATTTAATTCTACATAATATTAAAACCTTTTTTCAACATTAGTTTAAGCTAAACAGCTAACCCCAACATAAAGTGCTTAAAAATTCTAAAACATTACTTTACACTAAACATACTTCGACAATTCTAAAACAATATTTCTCTATTACCAACCCATTCCATTCCATTTCATTCCAAACCAGACAAGCGAAAAGCGAACCGAGTCATCGTTCCAGGAATTTGTTTTTCCCCAAACTGAGGCAAACATTTGTATAACTTGTATTACGTAAGCATTCATAACACGACGTTACGATGATTAAGGATGTTTGTCGAACTTGTTCAGTCTGATTTATCTCGTCTATTTGACACGATTCCTTTGATGAGATCATTGATTTATATTAAAGGGATGTATATGTTATCGGAAGGTTATAAATACAGTCCATTTTTGTTATCTATTAATACATTGTAGAGGTTCAATGTTTAGGTTATGAATTATTTAAATTTTGAAGAGTATATATCGGTAATGAAACGCATTTAGGAGGCTTGTTAGTTTAAAAAAACTGTTTTAACTCTCCAAAAGTTATAGAATTATTGGTTAAAATACAGTTATACGATACGTCATGATAAAAAACATTAACTTCCTTTATTTTATAAATATAAGTGTTTGTAAAGTAGGCTTTTATCTAAAAATTACAAAATATTTTAGATACACTTTCTGTTCCATACAGCAACATTAAACCAAATATTCTTCTACAATACATATGATACATAACTATCAACTTCTTATGAATCATCACAAAATCTCCAATTGACTACATTGATAAAACCGTAAACATTTGAGTAGGTAATTTATTTATATATTTAAATCACTCCCCTTAAAGTCTGAGTAATTATAAAAAACATTCGCCGAAGAAATAAATCTTCACTAATCCTAACATCTAAAACTAATGACATTACTTATTTGTATTAAAATTCCAATTTCCGAATTCATTTATTTAAATACACGCTAATTCAATTTACAAGGCCACTTCAAATCCGATTCGTGAACGAAATGAACGGCTGAACGAATGATCGACTGAACGAAACGAGTGAAGTGAGTCTATTGAGTCGAAATCCTGATTATACATTACACTACATCAAGTACCCATTCAACTAAATCAATTATAGATAAATAACTTGCAAGAATTTCGCCTGCTCAAAATTACTACGTATATAGTACATTATTACATACGTAAATAATACGTAATAAAAAATGCGTAAAATAATGAAATCTTAAAAACAGGTCTCACAGATAGGTGTTTCTTTAACCCACTCAAACTATTCATAGATTGTCTTACTTTTATATCTATATTGTTAAAGATCAAACTATAAAAAAAATAAATTAATTAACAAAAACACTATTATCAATACATATCTATCAAAAGCTTAGATATATTTTATACCTCCAGATTGCCTGCATTTTATTATTTTGTCTTATATAGCATTTTAAAAATGTTTTTAGTTTAAATTTGTTTAAGTTTAAATTTAGATATAATCACATACAAACACTATTACAAATAGCTGGCATTACATCAACGGTGCCTAAAGCCTAACTTCATCGTTATCTGATCCCCCGTTGAAATGCCTCCAAAATTAATTAGTGACCCAACAAAAACGTGAACTAAGCTTACAACTAACAACGTTATCTCTAACGAGATTGACAATCACAAAACATGACACTTAATAGCTGACCCGAGTTATTGTTCGCATACAGCTTACATAGCTTGATGTATGAAAGACATAACTATGTTAACCCTTCCTTAAGGAAGACAAATGGTCGAAACAAGTAACACTATGGTATCCAAGAGACGGGCACAGACAACGGGGTCGTCAAATAAGAAGATGGTCAGACAAAGCCAAGCACTAGGTCTATGCTGGACCAGAGTAGCTACTTATAGAAAGCAATGGAAGCAATTGGAGGCCTTTGTCGACAGACACACCGAAACATTTTAATAATACCCAACAATAATAATAAAATCAATAAGGTTTAAATTTGTAATAATTT
>DWAJ01006459.1:0-10346 GCA_018238005.1 Eurema mandarina | reverse complement strand
TTAAGAACCGAGCAATATAGCTCGCGTTCGCGTATTTCGCTTCAAGAGCTTTAAATTTAAAAAGTTCTTATTAAAAAATCGAGTACTTATTGATTCTACAACCTCCATCCAAATATCTATAGTCCATACATATCGAGTAATAATAGTGACTGTTAGCATAAATCCGTAATGCGATACCATACAATTTTTCAGTATGAAAATGCCGAGTGTGAAAGAAATTTTGAAAATGTTTTATGATTTTAATGCTTTCCGTTTAGAACTTTATAAATAAAAAATTAAAATTCATAACAAAAAATATAACTATATAAACCCTTTGCGCTTAAACAGTTTTTTAAATATAAATTGATAAAATATTGAGTGTCTGTACGAATGAGTATGTAGAAATTTTAAAGTATTAATAATAGAATTTTATAACTACGAATAAAGCTCTTAATACAAGTTCGTATGCAGTAAAAACGGATTAAACTGGCCATAACAAACTAGAAATGAAAAATAATAAAATGTCAAAAGATATTAACTGATATAATCTATAGTTTTTAAGAACTTAAATACTTTACTAGCATTCACATCATATAAATAAACTTTTAAATTAAAACGTCTGGACGCATGTAGATGAGAAACTTAACGTGAGGGATTTTTAAACATCTTTATTTTAATCATTTATTATTTAATTCTACTATTAAAATAAAAAACTAGCCGTGCACCGCGGTTGTACCCGCGTAGTATCCATTCCCGTGGCAATACCGGGATAAAAAGTATCCTATGTGTTAATCCAGGGTTTAATCAATCTACTTGCCAAATGTCAACAAAATCGGTGGAACCGTTTTTGCGTGAAAGAATAACAAACATACATCCATACAAACTTTCACATTTATAATATTAGTAGGATAGTAGGATAGGTTACTGAAATATAAACCTTCGTTCTTCTCTTCGGCGTAACATCCTTTAGCGTTCATATTGCTTTACTAAAACAAAAAGGGAGTTACATTTTCTAAAGATAGACTTTTTCTTTTGAGAAAAATAAGAAATCATGTATAAAAATGTGTTATATCATAGCTCTTGGCTACTAGGTACTAACACGAACACTATTTGTTTAGAGCCCATCTTCGCGATATACGCGACAGGTCTGTCCTTCGTTTGTTCGAGTCGAAAGACTTGAACGGCGGCGTGTTCCCCGGAGCACTCGGCGTCGGATCCGTACGACTACCAGCACTAGCAGCCAGTACTTCCAGTTCCGCTAACTTAGAGGTTTTAACTATTTTATTCTCATATATCTACTCATACGAACACACACAATTTGTTTCACTATCTAGTATCTATGCTCGGGCAGTATTATCCATGTGAAAACCCTTCAAATATAGCCTATGACACTTGTTAACATTGTGTCTCTTCAAGTCAGTCTTCAAACTTATTGCACCCTACACAATCTAACAGACATTACCTTTTTCTTAAATAAGTAAATATAACTTATTTAATTATGTTACTATGTGGGCTAGAACAGTACTTAGAAAAATATTATTCTCACCATGTTAGATGCATCATACATTAGCTCTCATGTTCTATTTTCTATTTAAAATTGAAATTAGCTGTTACTACACTCATAACACAGACTATGATTAGATTTTTTTTACGAAACTATCATTATTTTAGTCACAAGTTTTCTTAAATTCTCAAAATCAGACAACGCGCTTCTAAGATTTAAGGGCAATGCACGTGCGCCTTTAAGAACAGAGTTAAAGAATGAAAGGTTTAAAATTTGTATTATTAACATTGTTTTGTTTCAGGAACAAAGTACTTATTTTAGTGAACCTGAAATAGACTCTGACCACCTCTCTCAACATGTACATAAGAGCAAGGTAAATGATTCATTATATAAATTGTTTTCCCCCTCAAATGTATTATATTTAGTATCGCGCGAAAGTTCTTATATTGAAAGTTTGCTTGAACAAATATTTTAACGTACTGCTGGGTTTAAACGACTGACCATGTGACAACGAAAAGTAGATGCAAAGCTGGGTTTCTAGACCTCAAAAAGATACGACAAAAACATAAAAAATAGCTGAGATAGGAATAAAACGCATAATATTATTATCTTAACATTTATGAAGCTTAGTCTCTTAGTTCTAAAAATAACATCACTGTTAACAGGTATTAAAAGTATTAAGACTTTACAAAATTAGCCTATTACTGAAATAAATAATTACAATAGAATATAAATGGCATGTTACTTGTCTTAAAGTGTAGGGTATGCGGTTATCGCAAACAGGCCCAAACACTGTTTCATTAAAAAATAACGTCCACGGGTAAACACTACAATCAAATTAAAAAGCTAACATGTTATAAGTAGTCTTGACATTTCTAATATATACTCTTAAAAGTTAATTAACGTTTTGTACACAGTGTATAAATTCAGAACTAAAATGCTCTACATATAGGTAATCCTTTATAATAGTGGGCTCCACTGTGTAGTTTTTTGGGTGTCGACCTCCAAGAAAGGACTAATACTTTCTTAAATGGCTCTGCAGCGCATCCACTACACACCTTCATAACAGCCTTGACTTCAGCTTCGGCTGGCTCTCTCTCGTCCACCTGTAAATGGAATGATTAACATGAAAAGGATAGGATTTATAACGCATATATATTTAACAGCATTAACTTACAGTCTGCTTTTGTAAGTTCTGCACTGGTAAATTTCCAACTACGCCAGCTAATCCAATCAAAAGTGACTGTTGGAACAAAGCTTCATCCTCTTTATCATCGTCAATTAAATCGGGACTAAGGAGGGCTTCATCTACTATCGATCCATCCGACAGTGCTACAAGCCCTCTTTTATCTTTTTTTCCTACAAAAATAAAAACAAAAACAAACAATATTCCTATACTTTCAAATAAATGTAGGTGATAACTAAACACTACCTGAACTTCTTTCCTCAGCTAATTCTTTTTCGGGATTGTCTCTTTTGTCGCGTTTGTTTGAATTCCTCTTATACAATCCATGTGATCCAGTATCGTCAATGTATTGTATATTTGCTGGATTCAGTAAAGAACTTGAAAACCGAATAGTTGCACCATTAGTTGTTCCAATAGGTCTGATTGTGTATCGTTGACCTGTTTCGGGAATTGAAGGTCCAGCCAACGGTATTTGTGATGGACCTCTACCGCTTAAATGATTAGGCACTTGTGGGATGCCATCTAACAACTGATCAGACAAAATTTGATTTGCGAACACTCCGTTATTAAAATCATTCGTTAGCTGAACTGGTACCATTTGTTGAGGTGGACGGGCCAGATTTATTTCAGATGGTTTCTGAAGTTGACCTCCGATTAGGAAGTGACCATTTCCGAGCGGGGTCGGCTCGGGTGGAGGTGGTTCAGTAACAGCTTCAGTAGATACTTCAACTAGTGATCCATCATGCTTAAAGTGGTGCGCGTGGTGATGTTTATGATCTCTGTGAGCTTTTCCAGCTGTGAGCGCAACGTGATATAATTGTAGCATAGTAATTTCTCCGATCAATCCAGGTGCACCTAAGAAGTATACAATTCATAAGTACAATTTATTAACGTTCTATTTAATAAACTCAAAAAAATAGTTACTTTTCAATGAATCAACGCCGTCGTTCTTAAAAAGTAGAGATTGTTCTTGACCACTTATTATCGAGCCTCCTCCTTTTATAACGTGACCAACAAGCTGAAAATTACACAAATAAAAATAAATTAATTTTCAATAGATTTTTAAGAATTTTAACTTTTATCTCATTTATCTTACTCTATTGTGAAATCCTCTGCCAACTCTTTCGGCGTTTATCCAAATTTGCCATTCACCAGTCTTTCCGTTCCAAGATTGGCAACTGTGATACCACCTGAAAGCGAATAGATTTCATGTAACTGGTTTTGTAACACCACCTACTTCATCGGGGTGAGTGCTAGATGACCTCGCTTCTCTAATTGAATCTGATAAGGGACCACCAAATGTTCTTATCGCAACTGTCAATTAATGTTGCTGTTACTAATTTATATACATTATTTACAAAACCGGTATACATTTTATAGTTTTTGAGAATAACGTATTTTAATCTGTTATTTGTTTTAAGGTATACACGTTTGTAAGACGTGGGGCATTTAGAATAAAACGCCCCAATACAAAACTGGTGCGTAAACCAGCTATTCGGAGGAAAAAACACTAAAATAAAGTACTTTCACTAACTGAAACATTTTTATATTCTTAATTAAAACGCCTGAAAGATACCATCTGGGCTAGAAAACGACGTCTGAACATGAGTCTGTCAGAAAAATATCGGAATTTTATCAAGAACTTATCCAGAATCTGATTGGATCAAGAAGAGCTTACTGCGTACTGAGAAAGTAAAGGAACAAGCACGTATCTAAGAGCTAAAAAAATACGATGTATTTACCGATTGACCTTTTAGCGACGGACTAAAGCCTGCGTGGCTGACAAACTCGCAACACGATGGTTCGACGTTCAAACTGCAGCTTCACTAAATTTCATCCTTCTAGTGTCTCGTAGTGTATAGTTTAAAAAGTAGTTTAGAACAATAAGGTATTTAAACATATTTTAGCTTTTAGTCATGTTCATGTAGACGCCGCTTAAAAAAATATATTTAGTCATGTTTAAAGTTAGAATAGTTTAAAAAGTGTTAAATAGATTGGTGTTCCGGTCAGGTTTATGATTTCAATATTTTAAACCTAGTTCTATTTTATTGTTATTACAGATAATAGTCATTTTTGTAGACACTGTTGATAAATAACATATCTAGTCATGTTAAACATTTTAATAATTTAAATGCTCACTATTTAAAATTTGTAGTGTATAAATAATGATAGGCATTTGAAGGAAGATAAATTAAATATTAGACATGATAATTGAGTAAAAGGTACAGTGATAATGACAATGCAAACTACGCGAAAACATTGTATCATAAATTTACTCTAAAACTTTTAAATGATGTTCGATTGAAGTGTATATTATATAAAATACTTCTGACGACAAAGGAGTTTGAATTATACGTCCTTTTATTTTTTACTTAAAGGATTCTTTTTAAGCATGTTTATTTTTTGTTAATGCACACAATGGGCGAATGTAGATAATGCAAATTATTCATATGGCAGACGTTTTTATGCATTTACAGTTTTTCAATCCACACTAATTCGGTTATTTCAATTCCTCTATCATAGTCACTTTATCTCTGGCCTACGCGAATCACATAGCGACAGTAAAGTTCTATTAATACAGAGTTCCATTTTTTTATAAATAATTTATAATGACTGGACAAATTACACATGTATCAAATTCAAGTGTAGTAATTAATAGTAAATTAGTAACGCAGGAACGAACGCTTTGCAACAATCACGCAACTGTGTTGGCGTCTTCACTTTGCTTTAACCAATGTGGTTAATTAGGCAACCAGTAAGCCGAACTTGCCCTACCGCGCTAATTATCCTATGCCTAAGCTGTCACGGTCACATGCATGACTCAATAGGCTTCAGGGGATTTTTGCTATCAGCTATTTTGGCTGATATTCCCTTCGTTAGCTTTCGTGACAATGACGGTCACTTTGTCCTACACTACAACGTTACATTTCCACCTCAAATTCAATAGAACTGTGCTGTCGTTTTTTTTTTAAATTGGATTGCAACGCGAAATAATGTTTCAAACACACTTTAACAGATTATTGGAAAGGTTTATCATTATTTAATTTTTGTTTTTAGTATACCTTTCGTAATATTTTTAAAAAGCACTTAGATAGATCAGCTTTACTCAGACAATATAATCAATCACAATTATAATTATTGAACATTCGCTATTCAAAAAATAATTGAGTCGCTATCTTTTCAATAAGAAATTCTTGTTAAATGTCATAGTAAAGCTGTTCCTATAGATGCAAGATTAGTGCTGAAATAGAGTTCGCTGAAGCGAATTCATCGTAAGTATTAAATGACAGATATAGATCCAAGAGCACTGCACGATATTTTTAATCAGATTCCTTTTTATACCTATTGATTTTAGCCGGCTGTTGCTTATACCAAATACTAATATGAGATACTGATGAAGTTATACGTTTCTAATGATAATGACATTTCAGAACTATTAAAAGTTAAATTACTTGAAACATATTAAGTCTCTTAGGCGAAATCTATTATAAAAAATAACACTAAAACAAAAGTTACATACAATAAGGTAGAATTAAATTGAAGAAAGAACAAAATTGAAATAAACCTTACTTAAAAATGTAGTAGAAGGAATCTAGGGTAAACCGCAAAGGGTACTTACTATATATGAGAGGGAAACAACATCGACATTTTTAGTCAGCTTGAACCAAGTTTAGTTATTATAGTCACAATTCTAAAAATACAATTAAAACATTTTCGGCCACCTCGAAGCCAGTACATATTCATAAAAGTCCTAACACATTTTGACGAGTTACTCATTCTTTATACATACCAATTATTGAGACCACCCCCCATATTACACATACATCTCACACATGCACTTCCACAAGCAGGCATTACGAGGTTATATCTGCATATTTTAAAACAATTCTTATTGCTAATAGACTAGGTTTTATTAAATTTCTTTAAAATTCGACGCAATTCCGACGTTTTGAGCGCCTACTCATTTATATTACTGATCAAGTATTTTTTCAATGCTGTGAATTCTGAAAACTTATCCAATTTCGTGGACGTTGATGTTAATTATTTTGAGGCAGGTTTAATATTTTTATATATATGATGGTGACCAAATGGGCAGGAGGTTCGCCTGGTGGTAAGCGACCTCCACCCATGAACAGTCACAAAAAATAAGTCATGACTGCGTTGCCGTCGAAGGGTAGAATAGGCCTCCGGTGCTCCCACTTATAGAACGAAATGAAATAACATCTGAGACATACTTTCCACTCTCTTACAAGAAACCGGCGTCAAACCTTCCGTGTGAGCCAGTCCAGTTTAGCCTAAAGGCATAGGTGGTAGAGCTCTACCACCTCAAGAAATTAATTATGTTATATTTGCAATAAATATGTAATAAGAGGGGAAGCTATTTAAATACTATCGTCATATTAAAAAACTTTATTAGACTATCCCAGTTTAGAATTCAATTTCCATAAACTTGACATCAAAGTTTTGACGCTCTAAGTAAGTAATTCTCGTGTAGAAATAGAAAGTTGGTTTGCAGGTTTAATTAATTATTTTCAATTAAATATTATAAGGAAATTTGTTATGAAAACTCACCCGATAAGACTTTGCTCGTGCAATTTCTCAAGTTTTGAGAGCTAGTTGTTTAAAAGAACATAGGAGGAGATAATTAATTCTAAAATAAAATACATCAAGTGCTTCTTTGTTCATAAAATGTTCATAAAATACAAAAGCTTGCTTGCACACCTACGTTCATCATTTATAAAGCGATGTGGATATTTAGTTCTAACGTAATATGTTCTTTAGTTCATTACAGCTTTTGTTTTAACGATTAATTTAGTAATTCGTAATGAAAGTAATAGAATGTTGTCTACATATCGTTTATGACGTTTATTGATGACATTTATACAACTGATTTGGGTACAAAACCGCAGCAGTGAATGAATTCTAATGATACCGGGTTGAACAATGTTTCGGTAATATGAATACTAAATCTAGTGTTATGACTAATTGAATATGCTCGTCGTACATTGAGTGGGTGTATTACATTAGCATTCATGCAGCTATGACAATTTTCATTCCCTAGTCATTTCATTCATCGCAAAATGCATGTAGTTTAGTAAGTTCTAAAATTCTGTTATAAACAACTAGCTTTTAACTTCATATATGTACGTCATAAAACTGTTTCGTAGAAATGTTTCATCACAAAAACGTCTTTTTCTAAAAAGTTTCCATTTGACATTCAAAGTGACAGAAATACTGTTTTTCACATATCCACTTTTAAGCACG
Source organism: Eurema mandarina (assembly GCA_018238005.1). Classification (NCBI taxonomy): domain Eukaryota; kingdom Metazoa; phylum Arthropoda; class Insecta; order Lepidoptera; family Pieridae; genus Eurema; species Eurema mandarina. Next base: position 2,412 of record DWAJ01006459.1, on the reverse strand, counting down.
AGTATGCATTACGAAGTTTTACTTAGATGAACGGTCTTACATTAAATGTTTTGAAATGTCTTATTATAAAAAGCTGAAAATTAAAAATGAATTTTACTACAGAAAACTCGGTATCATAATTACTTTGAGAGCGCTTTTCTGCTAGGAACATTTAATAACAAGTGATGCGCAGTTTAAAAATGAATTCACATGTTTATTTAATATACGATGTTAATAGGTCAAAGTTAACAGGGGAATTAGGAATAATATCTTTTGTCTTAAAATTGGTTCGTATTAACTTATTGGGTAATATTATTATTTACTTTTTCTTTGGATTCATGACTTGCCTGAACAGTAGCGTGTTTTACAATGCCACTTCATTCCTCTCTGACATATTATGTCCTTTTGGAGCAGTCATTGGTAGGACCAATTATTGCCTTTATCTGGGTTGTCCAATATTTTTTACTAGCGTAACTGACTAAAATAACTTACGTATTCAATTTAATGGGGTAGTTCAGTCGGAAGAAAGTTTGACCGTGAACAGCCATGGTGAAGTAGCTCGCCTCGGCGGTGTTCGAGATCCACGCTGATATTTCCTTGGGTTGATCATCAACTGTAATAGAATCATTACAAGTTAATTCTACGAATCTATCTACGTTCTGAAACATATGTAAACTTTTTATACAGTTCGTTCGTTTCAACAGTTCGACAGCATTTTTCAAACGGAGTTACAGCCGTAGTATTAGAATTTCATACAAAGCATGATAAATATAAATGGCTTTAAGCTATGTTTTACATTCCAATCAGATATTTCATTTTATAAAGCTTTAACAGAATACGTTACAAACGTATTCATTTAAAGGTACGTTTTCATTATAATTACATGCGTCCTTTGAGTGCACTTTATACTGGTTTGCCAAGCAACATTGCCGCATTTAAATTGTTGATTACAATTTGTAATCTAAAACAGCAGATTAGCTACAGTTCTGCTGTTGCATACATGTCTTTGTTGTTTTGTTCTTTACTGCTGTCGAGGTATATAGAAACTGATATGATATACTTTTTTAAAGGTCTGACGTATTTATTTTACTTTATACCCATATCGATATAATATTAAGTATTTAGGAGTATATTATTAAAGAATGTCATTAGCAATAGACGACGAATATCGATGTTATTACACGTTTTATTCCTTGACCATTTGTCCTAGGTAAAATTTTTTGGTGAATCGATTCGTAAATGTAATAATAAAATTATTTTTAAATATAAACTGTAAGTAATAACTTACAGTTTATATTTAAAAATAATTCGCATTGTTTCTAGTAATTCACAACCCGTCAAGATATTAAAAGTTATGGGGAGATACATCCAAAATACAAATATCCTATAATTCCGAGTCTATAAAATAAATACTCAAAATAAATAACCAACGATGAAAGGTACAAGGAAACGGTGGACTAATATCGATTTACTTCAAATTATACCTATAATTTCAGCAATTTCTGTAAGCGAAGTTCTATTGAAAGTGAAAGTAATACTATTGTAGTATGAAGTAACAGTCCCTAAGCAATTGCGTTATAGACGACGGGTGCCTTCAAATTAGAATAGAAATTAATACTGTATGGTACCTACTAGTGGAGCATTTTACATTTTACCCGCATACCTTCTTTTATTCGATTCTTACCCCGTACCGGGTTAAAAAAGTATCCTATATCCCTAATCTACTATCGTGCTGAATTTCAGCCAAATACATTTTTTTACATTTGTATCAAACATTCATTTATTTTCCTCGTATTTGTAATTTTTGTCCTAAACTATTACTGTAAATATAATTTTAATTTTTATTATTTCAATTGTTCCTTATTTTTAGATATGAACGTTTGATATTAAATTCTAAAATTTGATACTAATTGTTTGAGTCTTTGCGCAAGCGCTTTTAAATACACCTACATTTGTAATTATTGAAGATTTGAATTGAAAATTTAATTTAAATTTCCACACTCATTTGCCTTCAACCACATTGATAAATAATAATTATAAGTAGTTAATCATTAACGTCAGAATGCATTTAAATGTAACGTTTAAATTATCATATTATTAGGGAATACGAGAATTCATATAAACGAATTGTTGCCTTGTATTTTTTTTGTTTTCGTGCACTTTCATATTTAAATAATACGATACATGTAAGCTTCAAAGCAATATACTAATTTATTGTTCCTATATTTATTTCAAATACGTTTCTCCCGCAAATTATAATAAAAAGTAATCTTACCTGCATATGAGAACAAGGGATGATCTGCACTGTGGTTGTGGAATTTGCTCCACATGCATAACGTAAACTCCTTAAGGTCCGGTATTTTGATATCGTATTCTAGATACTGATAGAATAATTCTTGGTTCATAGAAACTTTGTAGATGCTACAGGAGTCG
>DWAJ01006458.1:0-10346 GCA_018238005.1 Eurema mandarina | reverse complement strand
TGTCTGCGCTGTACAGACATTGCCTATTAGTTGGCGAACTTATCTATTCATCATGCCTGTAGTGTTTAGAAGTTTAGCATTGTTTTCTTAGCAAATAATAACTTGTATATAATTTACCTTTATTTTAAGATTTGAATATAAGCTATACTAATTATTTAATTAGAATTTGTAACACAGTGAATAATATTGAGTGAGATGTAGCAGTATGGTTAGATAACATAATGGTAAAATTAGAAAAAAAAACAATATCTTTGGAAATCCCTCAAAGACATCATTCATAGGTCAACCAATTTCGAATTGATTTCTTTAAGTAGTGGATGGAAATTAATAGTTTTATTTCCTATACACAAATATGACAACGATATTACGCATGATCAATCCAGCTTCTTCTCACAGAAAATTGGTATCAAGTAATGGCATCTTATGATAAATCTCACTGCCTTCATGTGGAAGTACCAAATATTGTCAAAACTTCTTTAAATCGTTTTATTTCATTCAGAATTATTTGATTCCGCAAATAGGCGATCCTTGTGCTTTGATGACCCTTATCACTTCATAGTATAAAACAAAGTCGCTTTCTCTGCCCCTTTAGATTTAAGCATATTTTGATGATTTGACATCTACGTATGTCAAATCATATGTATGCTTAAATCTTTAAAACTACGCAACCGATTCTGATGCGGATTTTAATAGATAGTGATTCAAAAGGAAGGTTTACATATACATATAATTGCTATATGCATAATACATACATGCGAGCGAAGCCCGGGCCGGTCGCTAGTGACATATAAACAAAAGCAATACACGCATTTTAATTTAAAATTGAATCCTATCAAAAAGTATAGACTTTACCGGACACTCGTGATTGATGCGACTCCGGTCAACGCATTACGGCAACCCGAGACCGGCACTCGGCAGACGGTCGGACCGTCCATCCGTCATTGTATTGACTCAGCATTCACTTCTCTGCAATAGATCAGGTTACCTCACTGTGCAGTGTACACTATGGGACTTCCTCGAGCTATTTTAGTTTTTGTCTATGGCATTTGTGCTATTGACATGAGTATTGTTTTATGTGGATATGTAGTTATGTGTAGAGAAATTTTATTTATTTGTTTTTATATAAAGTTAAAAAAAACTTCTAAAACGATATTTTGAGTAAAGCTAATGTATTTAAATGCCACTTATTGCTTATATTAAAGTATTTTTCCTTTATTTTAAGGTAACAGCTTACAATGGTGTTCAACAATTTTTCACAAATATACCTATACGAAAGTTTTTAATGTAATTGCGTAAGTATTAGAACATTAAGAAACAATTTGTGTATGAACAATGAAATAAAAATGATCGAAAAGATGTTTCAGCGTAAATTTAGCAGGAGTCTTAACTTAATTAACAATATTTATAAAATTAGTAAGTACGTTAAAAACGAATTATAGTGGCTGAATCAGACAATCCGATTTAACATGCATCACAAAATAAATGTATTGTATAGTATGCTAGGAGTCCTACGTATATTATGTATTATTAGTAAAAAAGTTTTAAGAATTAAGACAGTTTAAATATCTAAATATAAATCAGACGCATTGTGTCTTCACGCGTATTTTACCTTTGAGTAAAAAAACAATTCCATGTTAAATGAAACTTTCCATTACTTTATAAAACAAAATACAGTTGAATAAATTGATACACAATAAAGTCGGTAAGCCCACAATTTATCCAGTATTCACCTTATTTTTTGTGTATTAGGTACTTTTCACGGTCGGCGGCGCGCGTAACATCAAAAGCGCGCCTAATCGCTAGGAAGCAATTGAAATAATATTTTCTTCTCATTCCCGGCCGCACTGATCCATGCCTTCCAAAATATCTGCAATATTCTACGCGGCTTTGATCGTTTCTCCTTTTTTGTTTATTTTGTAGATGGCCATGGAAATTTAAAGTCGACATTTTAGGTTAAGAACGGTTTTCAAATTTGGTACACCATAAACAATTTTAACGGAAATATATTTAAAAAAAGTAGTTTAAAATTATTCTTAATTTACATGAAGTAAATATTTATGTATTAAAATAAATTATAAATATTTGTGTATTCTTTTGCCGGTATTTTGACCACAAAATAGTAAATCATCAGTAAAATGTAAACGTAAAATACTAATATTGTCGAGTCAACTACAGTTGTGTGGTCTGTGGTGACGGTTGTGATTGACCATTGATTGCGTTTTGGTGATAATTGTTTTATTTTCTTCGTCGTATTTCATGTAAATGCGCATTTTTGTACAAATGATGAACACGTAAAATACATAATATTATGTAAATTATTCTAAAAAGTCATTAACTTCTTTATAATAACATTCTATTTATTATAACAATGTATGTATGTTTATTTCCCATTACCTTTGCCTAAAAACATCGCTTTAATGAAAGTTGTTCTAATATACAATTAATGTTTTATTTATAATTCCTTAAAATAAATTTCATTAACCTATTTATGGAACGGAAATGCTTAACAATTGGCCCGAAGCGTAAAACCCACATTAATCGGCAGTTCATAAAAACAACAATCAAAATTTCCCCTTAAAACAAATGACCAGAGATATTTTTGTTGCAAGAAACTCACGGTCGAATTAAGACAATGTCCGCCTCTTTGAATATGTTCCAACCTAAACAAATATTATCTGTGGACTGTGGCGATTTCCCGCCAACCGCCGAACGTCAACTGTCAGCTGTCAAAATATACATCATTGTGTTCGCGCGCGTTTCAATTTAATGGTCCAGTTTGTTTCAATTTAGTTTATTGTGTAACTAACTGCTAGCGTATTTTATTTTCTTGAAATAAAACTAAGCACGTTTGATACATTAGTTGTATTTTGTTATAGCTTTTAAAACAATTATTGTGTGAGTATGTATGGATGTATCTCTATCAAACAAAACCTACTAAATAGTTATTAACAAAACTTTTCAATAATTATGTAGCTTCCACACTCAAAGCAGCGTTTATTTCATTACAGTATTGTGAAATGTCACAGAGAGTACACACTGATAGCGAATTTTTCATAGAAAAAACCACAGGGCAGCGCTAGTTCTAGGGTATAATACCACATCACATAATTCAATGATTTCATAATAACGTTACTATTACACTTTGCTGCATTTGTGAAAGGATATTATTCAAATGAGTTATGCATTTGTCTGTCAGTATAAATCTATCAATATTATTTGATAATCTTGGAATAGTATCATGTTCCTAATTTATGTCTCACGGTTCAGTTATTAAGTTAAATAAACTTTTGAAATGGCACGAGACAAATTATATTTATTGGCTTGTTAAGTAGTAGGTATTTATTTCTTTACCAATTCTTTAGAAAGTACTAGGATGTTATGACTAATAGAAGGTATGTCTTAAGTGATAAAATGGATTTAAGATTAATTGGAATCCGTAGATTCATTACAATCTCTGAGCCAATCATATTTATAGATGACAAGACTTATTTTAAAACTACAACTAAAACCTAATATATAATTTATTATTGATTTCTCAAAGCAGCGCGGGCGTGCACTTATCGTGCAGTGCTTATACAATTTCCCGCTGATCGAACAATCTGGACCAATTCAATTCAATTCAAATGCACGCTTCGAAAATAAGTGACAGGTGATATTCGAAGACAATTCTATTGAATGCGTCACAGTGTGAGCGTCACTTAGGAGTGTTTTACGAGCGTTGAAATAGCTTGAAATATTGAAGGTAGGTTTAAAATTGAGCGCAACGCCATCTAGCGTTTATGTTGGAAAACTTAGAAGGGTAGACGTGGATATTTCATTATCGTGTTTTTATTTTTAACAAGAAGAACCGTGACTAGAGTCTTCATAGATGAACAGTGCTTTGAAATATAGTATTTTTTCGATTAACAAAACCTTAAATTTCTGTACCTAGCACATATAAATATAATTCACAAATTTCGAGTCACAGATTCAAAGTTGTCGCCCAAAAAAACAAATCTTTTCATACCCTAGATATATTAATATAACAAACACGGTCGCCAAATGTTTTCTCAATGGTTCATAACGACGTGATATATTGTTACCGTTAATCACGAATATAAGCTAATTAATATAATTTAAAACGGTAGCTCGCTGATAGATGAGGGTGTCCTGTATAAATGTCATGTATCGACTAATTGGCCCTTCGCCGGATATTAATTTGTTGACAAAATCTACATGGGCTCAATGTTGTGAGGTTATTGTGTATTATAATAATATTTGCATAGTCTCCTCTATAACTATGTTGTTCTAAACATGACAAGACAAAAAAAAACTTATTTATTGTATCTACTAGATTTAAATTTTTGTTAATCAGAATTTCTTGATAGTTCTTCTTTGTGGAAACAAGTTTTTGAATAGATGTTAAAAAATTGATTTATTATATTACTCTAATGATTAAAAACGGATTCTTGATATTGCATTTGACTTTAAAGTGTAAAACTCTTTGAATGTTGTGAAACTACGTTATACCATTATCAGACAAGAAATAAGTTATATTTTAGAGCAGTGATATTTTTAATATATTTAAACATTTTTAGAAAGCCTACCAATCATCTATGCAATAGAAAACTAACAGAAATATAACTGAATGTACAATAAACTCAATCTTCTTATTCCAATCGCCAACGTATTGCTCAAATCTCGTCTACTATATTATAGTGGCCCATATTTATCCACATGAAGGGGCAATCGATATCAGGCGCACAGGACACAATTTATTTTCACCCCGTCCGCACCTAGTGGCCACTTCAAATATTTATTTGGCACGATCGACCCTTATAGCGATAAGGCGGGGGAAATTGTGAAGAAGTTTATTCTTGTTTACTGTAATCAAAGTCAAGTGAGAAACTAGATTTGATACATTACATGAAAAAAATTCTTCGACCGTTGTATGCATATGCATTGTTTATGGGCTGAGCGTTTCTCTTACCATTATCAGGAGTGCGTCTAGCTCGTCTCCCCACTTCATTATATAAAAAAAATAAAACACCATTTAAGTATGTATAATCTATAAAACAAAGGAAGGTTTTGATACGACACTTATAACTCGAGATCGGCTAGACGAATATTCATGGTATTTTTTTCGTTGGATTTGTCCCCGCCCTGAATAGCAGAATACATCTTAAAATAATGAAAACTAAAAGGGGAAATTTTGTATGTAAAGTCCACGGGGACAGAGTCGCGGGCAACAGCTAGTATTTGTATATAACTAAAAAAAGCGCTCAAATTAGGTAAGCTAATATTTTAAGCCTTAACAGCATATAGGTAAATGGGGCAAAGTTAAACTCACTAAGTTTAATTTTATTTCTACCCACACATAAACAAAACAGTTCATAATTTACGTTTTTAAAATTTTGGCAAATATCTCTGTATGTATAATACAGTATAATAGCAATAAAAAAGCTGCCAAGTACGAGTCGGCCTCGCCCATGGAGGGTTCCGTAGCAGCGATTACTTAATATAACTACTTGTAACTTTGATGATTGATCGATGTGTATAAAAAAATTATTATTAGATCTTGTTAAAAACAATTTTCAGTGGAAGTATGCTTGGCAATGTACGTCATAATATATTATTATTTAATTTATCATTCCCTCATTTAAGAAGTGACATGAGAGAGGGGGACACAAATTATTCCACATTAGAACTCTCTCGCTCAATATAATTTTTGAAGACCTATCCATATACCTCCTCATGAGTTTGATGAAAAAAAATATGGTCCATTTTCTGCGCTTTGATTACGGACCTCTACAAATAAGACAAAGAGAAGTCGTGTTAACGCGCTGACCGCAATATTGTCGTTTAATCACCATTACAAAGGCTTTACATTTACATAAAAATGGTCAAACATGTCAGCAATAAATATAAAGGACATACGCTTTTATCAAACATTATCATTTTTGAATGAAAATCTCCGTAAATTGCGAAAATAAAATGGAGAAAGAATTTTATTTTATAATTATTTATCTACATTGCCTTTATAAAGTGGTAAAGTTTGAGAGTTTTTGAATTTCCTGAATCGATTTTGATATCTACATTGATTATGAAGATCATGATTTTTACTTTTCCCAAAACAGAAATTAAGAATCACAAAAGCTTTCACAAAAATAAACTTCTTTAATTAATTATATAGCAATAAACTATAATTGTATTACTTTAAAATGTTTTTTTTTCTATTGTATTTTATTGTTTATCTTAATTGAGTTATGAGTTCCTACTTATTATACATTTAATATTTATTATAATAAAGTATCTATATATCAAAATTTTCAAAGAGCGATTTAACAAATACTCGTAACTTGTAATAACCTCAACAAACGATCGAGTAAACAAAATACAAAACTCAACAGTCAACATCAATTCTCCGCACCTCATTCTGATTAAGATTACCTTACAACATAAAATATGACGCTCTCGTGTTCAGCAATTCCGTATCTCCAATCGCGCAGTCACACCTACCGAAGTGCAACAAATGTATTCAATTGGATGAAGACGTCCAGTACTTGCTCGTAGCGGGCAGGAATGCTCGGCTGTTTCTCTTGTCATTATCCGTTTGAATCTGTCGTGTCCATCTTTGTATCTTAAATCGAAATCTATACCATAAAGTTTCAGTAGGGTTGAACTTGAAAGTTATGATTGTAACTATTTATTAAATGTGATAACGTAGAATTTGCAATATAAAATATTCAGGTACGAATATATTTTCTTTTTAACTACGATAATATAATTGCTTAGAGACCCCGAGTAGACCTGTATAAATATAGATGTAGTTAAACAATTAAATTAAATCAAGCTATATGATATATTTGTATTGTCAATGTTCAGAATGGGTCTAGTAGTTTTTATTTTGGGCAAACAGAAAAACTTATCACTTCATGAGTAATTTGATATTTTTCTACAATAAGAAAACATATATTTTTTATTCTTCTAATTGACAGATTGTTTAAAAAGCTTCATACTCGAGAATATTGCTAATTTAACAAAAATAAATTTAACTTTATAACAGCTTATAGAATTTTTTAATGAAATTATTAATAACATGGTCGCAGCCCTAGTGAGTACAAACTAGACAGATCCTGATATTGCATTGTGCACTCGCAGGCACCGGGCACCGCGCACCGCCGCGGGGCGGGCCTAGCTGATAATCTTGCATTGCTTATTTATCCCCAACATTTGTTATTACGGAGAGCTTCAGATAACTTACACATACCTAACTACAGAGGGATTAATTTCCTTCGGATACATCTTTATTTAGTAAACGTAAATTTATACATGTTTGCTGTAAGAATTTATAAGTACCAGTTATTTGTATTTAATTTAAGACATTCGTTAATGTGATGTAATGACGTAATGTTTGGAGGTGCCGTGCATTTCTTTACACAATAGGAGGTCGTACCATGAAGAAAGGTTGAACACAGTCCAAATGATTCCTTAATATACTTTTTAATCAAGGAATCCACTTCAAAATTTCATGAACAAAGTAATACACTTTATTAAAGAAAAATGGTAAGAGAAAAGAATACAGAGTAAGCAATATAAGTTGCAATTACCGCTCCACTTGAAATTACAGAACGTTGTCGTAACGAGTAACGACCCGATACACCGATTGCAACTTGGAACGAAACTTATACAATATGAAAGTTTCCAACTATGTAAGGTTCTCTTTACTGCGTGCGACTTTTCTAGTTTCAATCTGTTTTGATTGTCTGATCGTAGAATTGAAAAAAATATAGAATGACTAATCAAAGTCAAAAGTTTTTTTATACGTAAGATATATAATATCAATTAAAAATGTAAAGAGTCTATAATATCTGTCATTTCCATATATGGGAAATTAAATCCAAATAAAATAGTTTATTTATTTAAAAGTATTAAGCAAGGGTTTAATATGATAAATTCATTAATTTCTTGTTTGAATAAGAACGGCGTACTAAGCTCTAGCTTAGTAAGCTTCGGTATTATCTTGTTACTTTAGACTTTAGCTGCTTAAACAAAAGATGTGTTGTTTAGTCGTTGCGGAGTGGAGCCCCTAAGCCGCGTTCGGTTGACCACGGGAGCGAGCGCGCATTGTAAGCATTTTCAGCCCTGCACCGTCCGCGCCGTATTTCTTGCATCCTCTAATTAACTTTTCTTGCTTACCCTTCATATCGTTTTTATTGTTTTTCCTCTTCATACATATTGGCAATGCTTTGCAATTTTGCACATATTCAATTGCTTGTGTCATATACTGATATTTAAACGGTACTCAAATTGAACTAGGAAGTTACTTTGACTGAATGCTTTTAGAAATTGTGTTAGTAATTTAAGAGCATTTGATTAATTTTTAAATATTCGCATTTAGCGACATTTCTGTTTACTCTATGAGCAGCAGCTTATACATGCTTTTATTTTATAATACCTACATATATAAAACATAGCAACACCCAGGCCAGAGGAAGATACAATTGTAAATAACAAATATATTTTTTAATAGTTAGAATTGAACCTCCCTCTACACCAGCGTTTGTCATAGAATTACTAAGAAACTTTACGTCGGAAATTAGAAACCCAACATCCCGTAGTAATTGAAGCAAATAGTTATTAGAACATTCAATTACAAAAACAATACTGTAAGCGTTTAACTCCTGCATATTTCAATATCGAATTAACACGGAGCACTTCATGTCAACACCTACGCATTATCGCGTGCTCGACCCAAATGCATTGTTATTGACAATAAATACAGTTTATTATCCTTTGACGATAGAAAAGTAAACTGCAAGAGTATTGTTATGACTTATCTTTGTATCTTAGGAAGAAGGGTGAGCTCAATTTTAGATTCTATTACTAGTAGTATAAGATCGAATTGATGAAAGTGTAAGCTTGGTAGAATGGTATTGAAAGAACCACGGTAGGTTTGTTTTGTTGAAGGCAGCGCGTGCGGGATGTTAGTCCTTATAGTGATAGGCATAAGGGTGATTGTAGTGTAGAGTGTTGTGGGCTCGGTTTAAGGCGCTGTTGGTCGTGCAATAGCGAGTACTAGCGCTGAGTGCAGTGTAAATTTGCGGTGCTCTCGGCTGCGGCCGCTTATAGCTCGCTCCAAATACGTTTTGTGATTTGTTACCAATTGTTGTTTTTCGGCTTAGTGCTGGAGACAATGCCACACGTTCATAACATGCTTGTCATGTTTACTTTACACATGTACTGAGTAAAAGTAGTTATAATGACACTGGCTATATTTTCGCATGTGCTTTTCAAACATTATAAAATTATGTTGCGAAGTACAATGGTTTATGTATAAGAATTTAAATACTTGGATGATTAAGATCTGAAATTGGACGAATTACATGACATGACGGGATATGTAACGAGTAATACTAAAAATTAGGATATTTTTCAGTTGATTATTCAAGGCGAAGCTATCTTTGATTATTATGCTGAAATACATTCGACAGAGATCAGAAGCAATGTCAAAAAAGCAGTTGTCGCCAATCTCTCAAAGAACCGTACTATAAATAACTTACATCATTAGTCAAATTTCTTATTAAAAAAGAAGAATTAAAAGACTAAAAAAATAACACGTTATCACAACGTTTTTATTAATAGAGTTATTGTGATTTATTTAGTTTTAAAAGTTTATTCAAATACATAGTATACAAATATACAGCCTCTACTTATGTAAATATTTTTCCTAGATCTACAAAGCAATAACAATTATACCGACAGTTATTATTATTGTAACGAAAGGAAAATGAAACAACTCTAACAGATAATAAATAGAATTATGGTGCCTTAACAATGCAATATCTATAATGAAGGGTTATCAGCTTTCACGTTATATTTACCCCTACTCGGGAAAACTCGGGAAATTTTGATACAACATTCGAATCAATCATTTTTAAATAATGAAATACTATCTTGAATGAGTATAATGTTTTTTCTTGTTTTTAATTTAAAGAATAATATACAAAAATGTTATGACTTCTAGTCCTGTAACATTTAGGAATCTACTAAATCGATTTTAAAAACTTAAAACTTTTACTTCCAATAGGTCGATTAAAGGATTATGGCACCATTATTAATGAGAATTAATATATTAATAACAATTTAAGGTTAAGTAAGCCGAGAGTAACGTAGAATAGTCTGGTCGGGGTTTTCTATCGTCTTCCTATGAGTATTTTCTCACTATAAAAAAAGTCCAATATTCAATTTTTACAGGGGGGAAACCAGAGAGAATCCTGCACTAAATCCTCTACCTAAGTATATATAGAATAATATAGTAAGTACTATCGATAGTTTACTTAAGTGGGTAAGGTAGGAAGTAGTTA
>DWAJ01006457.1:0-10348 GCA_018238005.1 Eurema mandarina | reverse complement strand
ATGCACCTTATAAAATCAATAAAAATAATTCGTATGTGTTGGTGAATGAACAGTAACAAAACCAATTAACACTGTCCCCATCAATGCCGTCGGTGACAACTAGTCTTCTAAATGATCTGCAGTTCATTAAGAGTGCGCCTACTCTGTGGTCTTCTAATATAAAATAGCTTTTAGATATAATACTTAGAGTATACAAAGAGTTCTCTTTTGAAATTAAAAATTGCCATAGCATTTGCAGAGAGCGAATATCCCGCAATTATCTCTCATTGCATTAGTCTGTCATAAGTCTAATTTGAGCATAATTTTTCATAATATTATTCCTTACCTATTTAACGAACTGCGTTTTGTATTAAAAAAAAAACAAAACGTGTTACAAATTTAATACTTTATCCTCTTGATAATGATGTAACTGATCGTTTATTTGTATTTCTATTAAAAACAACATAATAGAGTGAAAGTGGTGCCACTAGTGAAGTATGTTGTTTTTAAAAACATTTACCTATCTAAGAGTTTTCTTTTGACCGTAGTTAAATAGTTTTTGTATATTATCTGCTAATAGGCATCGTGGCGTCACGGCTTAGCTCTAGTAGTCTAGTAGCACGCCATTTGCCTGTCGCGTAATAAATCACGATCGGCAAACAGCGGCGATGATGTCGCGTGATCTGCTACTCCTGTCTGCATCCAATCTCGTTATGTCTTCATTTTATTGTATACTAGCGACCGCCCCCGGCTTTGCTTTGGGCTTAAAAGATGTAAGCATACATAGGGATACCTATAGAGATAGAGAAAGCGATTTTGTTTTAAACTATGTAGTGACTAGCTGTGTTTGGCGGTTTTAATTCACAACAACATTAACCTGTTTTTTATAATTTACTTTTATATAGTGTAGCGTCCTTGCTCGACTGCTACACACTTTGGTGTTGGGTGTTGTAATTAAATAACTTCTTGATATGATATGAGCTATGTGTGAGCACGCGCGATCGCTTTGATAAACCGACGCGACGCGAACGAACTGATTTTAAAATAATAAATTATTATGCGTGCTAATTACGCTGACTATGAAAAAAGATACAATTGTACGATTTGGATCGTACATATAGCATCTTCTAATACCTAGCCTTATTTTTGATTCGCTTTATGATATAAGCTTTAGTGCCGGGGATAGTCACGTCCATTCAACTACTGTTATTCTGCTATTCAAAATGGAGGCGAATCTAACAAAGCAAAAAATAGTATTGGTTTAGTTGTTTTCGTGTTTAAGACAACTTTTTAATGTAGGTACCTATACAGAACCTTTTCTAAGTGTAGTTTAAAGACGTTTTTATGTACGTAAATAGAAGGGCTACATTTCACATACTACCAATGATAGCAATGGACCTTGCGAAAAGGATGTTTGCAAGTGATGTCGGAATTCTATTTTACTGTAGCGGGCACAATTACAGAAACGGAAACTACGCAGACAAACCCACGGGGCACTGCTTCTTATCAAAATATTAGAAATCATCTTTCCGCTAGCTTATTTTCACTAATCATTATTATACTCATATAGTTAACTCAGTTAGTTAAGAATTAAGATCTTTCTCTTTCGGCCATTTTATAAATTTATTTGAAAGTAGAAAGTAAACCATAACAGCCAGCCGGCATCCAGCTGCGTCATGAATTTACATTTTAATCCCGATTAATATTAAAATTTAAAAATGCAAATTTTTTTTTCAATTTCCCGCCTAATACATTTTTTTAATTTGATATGTAACATTATGGCCAAGAGTTTGGGACATAAGCTATGTTTTAACAATAGGCTTTTTGAAATTAGAGTCTTCGCGGGTAACACCACGAGACAAAGTTAGTAGGTAATTGTTAACTTAATCTAAGTAAACCTTAAAAATTGGACCGTTGCACTACCTATTTTTGTATTAGCGAATGATTTTGGGATAAGCAAGGCTTTTTTAAATACAACGAAACAATTATTATCAAAAAAATAATCAGATAATTTTCAAATTTAATGCATTATGCATTTGTAATTCGGAGAGAAATTCTCTATGGTCTGCGGCGAATAAAAACAATATACTTTCCTAATTATTTTTAAACGCTTTCTAAGCATGTGTATAATACGTTACTAAGCTCATCTGTTCATGTGTAATGCTCTTAATGAGCCATCATTATATTAAAACCGATTATTCAAGCAGAAAAATTATATAAATTTCAGAAATGCATGCACGCTGGTCGTAAATTTGACAAGCCGGCACTCAGCGAATCTTCGCATGTTTTAAATATTTCGCGGTTAATTTAACAATGTAATTGGTCTCTGATATAGATAATATATAACCGGCGACACGCGTGATTGTTTTATTGTCCGTTTGATATTAAATAACTAACTGTCACGAACATTTGAATGCTTAGGATTAGCGCGTTGGAACTTAGAGCTGGCTGTTTACGATTAAAAAGAAAATCTTTAAGATAATTAATTTTAAAAACAATTAAATCATGTAAATTTATATCGTTATATGTAATATATAAGGAAAAGTATGATAGAAGGAAAATAGAAATTTCGATTTTCCTTTTGATTACACCCAAATATACAACATAAATTTTGTCCTCCCTAAAGTTAAGAGTAATGTCAGTCAGGCTTTTAGGCAGGTCTCAAGTCGACAACGCTGGCCAGTGTACCTGTATTTATTAAAAAAAATAAACTAAGAATACCGAAAATTTCAAATACTTAATTAGAATAGTTAGATACAAAATTTCCAAATTTTGAAATAACGGTAACATAAAGTCGTAAAGCAAATAAGATCTGTTAAAATTGTCTAAAGAGAAGCGTCGAGTGTAGAAACGGGAAGGGAGCGAGGCGGAACGGGATCCTAATTAAACTATTCAGACCGTAACATTTGATATTGAGCGCACATTTGTGCTGTCTTAAAAACTGCAATTAAACTAGCATTTTTATTAGATTAGCGAAAAGAGAAATATAGTCATTTAAAATTCCTCTTAAGGCGCCTTTATTATAATAATAATGGAGACCACATGCAACAGGCCGTATTTTTATGTTGCAAAAGAATTTTTAAGTTTTTATGTTTTATTCAATAATTTTTAGGGAGATTGCTCTTCCGCTGGCGTTGCTACTATAATGAAGAATAAGTGAACCCTAAACCAAAAACAAGAATTATCATTTTCAACTGAAATGATTTTTTTTTCACCCTTTTTTGTGGCG
Source organism: Eurema mandarina (assembly GCA_018238005.1). Classification (NCBI taxonomy): domain Eukaryota; kingdom Metazoa; phylum Arthropoda; class Insecta; order Lepidoptera; family Pieridae; genus Eurema; species Eurema mandarina. Next base: position 7,140 of record DWAJ01006457.1, on the reverse strand, counting down.
TCACGAGCCTGTTGGCGCGAGAAAAATTAGTTGCGAAGCAATTTTTTCTTGTCGGTATAGTGCGCAAAACATTGTTACATAACTACAAAATATGAGCATTAGAGCGCATTTATAGCACTAGAGCGCATTATGCACCATAATGCTTTACGTTGAATGTTTAAACTACATCTTTCTTTATTCATATATCGAGTACTCCCAAAAGTACTAAGTAGTGCTTTTGCTTCACGAGTCCAATTACATGTGCAGTGGCCAGTGACAGGAAATTACCAATATTTTTTTCTGTAACGTTGACATTGATGGAAATGTCGCACTATGCTGCAATTGGTTAATACTCCTCGTTTTTCAATTATTGCATTATTCCGCATTATGCGAAATAAAGCTTTAACTTGAATATTTTAACTACATCTTTCATCATTCATACCTATATCGAGAACTCTCGCACTATGCTCTGTAAAAGAAAAACTAGGACTGATTTGTATTTATTTACATTCATTCTATAATTAAAATGTATATTTAATACCAACATAAAATTAGCAATATTTCTAGGTAAGAGCTGTTATTTGCAAATATATTATAAATTATTAATAAGTTACAATATATAATTGACAATCAAATTTCAAATTGTATTTTTTATCTATAGCGATTATATGTTATCTGTTCAATGACAGTTGACAGTTGACAGGAAACCTCAAACTAGCGAATTGCAAATGTCAATTTAGTTTGGTTGAGGTTATTTAAAAATTTCGATGGTTTATTTTTAATTAAAAGGGTAAATTTATTCTTGCAAGCGGTTACAAGTGCTTTATAACAATGGCTTTCATGCCGTTAAGGTTACCACTTTTGCGGATGATTTCGCAAAGTGGTTCCTATTCGTCCCTGTTACAGAGGTCTATGGCCTACAAAAGTTCTATATCACTCGAAACTATTTATCCAAACAGTTCTCTTAAACTATCTACACCAGCTTTTGTAAGTATTTATTGATTATATTATATTTAAATGAGATCATCCATAATACATATCAATGTATTTAGCTACCAAATAAAACAGTAAGGAAATCTAAAAAAATCAATAAATAGCAGGTTTATTGAAACCTGATTTTTATTGTGTTTTTGGAGAATATTTGATAAATAATCTAAATGTATAATTCCATAGCCCAGGTTTAATATGTGACATTTGGTATTGAAGTACTATTAATTTTTTATCTTAACCTTTTACTGCCTTAACTTTTAAATGTCTACTCTCTCCCTACTCATCGGAGATATGGTGCTCTTGTAAACTTTTCTGTAAGCCTTAAGGTAATTAACAAAAAATTAAAATAACATTTAATATAATGAAATATAGGCATACCAGAAAAATAATAATTTTTTTTAAACAATTTACTATTTGTCTATCAATAACAGCTTAGTTATAACAAAACATTTATTATTTCAGACTCCTGACCAGAATGAGGCTTTCTCAGGCTTTATTCCGATGAACAAAGTGGACATTACATACAGTGCTAGTTCGGGGCCTGGTGGACAAAATGTCAATAAAGTAAGTCATTTTTAAAAGTATTATTATATACGCACACATTGAGTCTAGTAATTTTAACAGATATGTGTAGCGAACTGACAGATTGGATCAGTTTGAGTTACATTAATTTGAATAGTGTTTCATTACTCAATTAACTATGTAATGTATGTAAGTGGTTATTATAAAATAGAAACATTACCTCTCTCAATTAATCTTAATTCAATTCACATCAATAACACAGTCAATTAACATTCATAGTAGTTCCGTTTTAGTATTAAATATATAATAACTAATTTATAACTTGGTTCTGATGTCAGTGTTCGGTTTACAGGTCCATACTAAAGTAGATCTACGATTCAAATTGAGTGAGGCTGATTGGATCCCTGCTGAAATAAGAGAGAAATTATTGAAATTGGTAAGTTGACAATTTACCCAATTGTATGTTCAATTATTGTAGAGCTAAGACATGTGATTTAGTACATGGAAATGACGGTTATTTGCTTTGAATAAAGCTTTTATGTATTTGACGTATATCACTGATTCTTTCTTGTTTGATAATGAAAAATTGTGTAGAAAATTTTGATTAAAGGCCAGTAAGTACATTGTGTACTATATTATTAATAGATATTTATTCATAGTTTGCAGTCAAAAACTGCTTAGTTCTGTGGTAACAACACTGCAATAAGAACCAAATACATTTGTATTACTTTCACAGATATGTTTTTTGGGCTTTGGTTGTTTTAATGTATTTAAAGTAGGTTTTTATCTGTTATCTAATTACCACAATACAGTTTACTTTGGCACTAAATAACGTCCAGAAGAATGTTATTCAAATGTTCTATTACCTAACCTAAGCTGCATATTTTCCAGCATGGCAACAAGCTTACCAAAGAAGGCTACCTGGTAGTGAGGTCGGACACCACTCGTTCCCAGCAGCTCAATGTGGCGGATTGCCTGCACAAGCTTAGGACGTTGATACGGAATGCCGCCGTAAAGGAAGCTAAACCTTCTCCTGAGACTGAAGAGAAGATTAGACAGAGGTAGATTTATTTTAAGGGTTTTTTTGTGATATTACTGTGTGTAAGCAGGTTTGTCTGGAGAGTGAAGGCTTTTGCTTGTGGATAGCTTAGTGGAAAATATAGTATTAGGTGTTGCTACCCACAAAAACATGCAAAAACTTTTCAAAACAAAGCTTTTTATCAGGGACTAGCTGTTGCCCGCGACTCCGCCGCGCTATTATTATTATATACCCCTTGAGGTATTGATCAAAATCCTTTCTTAGGGGATGCCTACGTCATAACATCTACTTGCATGGCAAATTTCAGCCCGATCCGTCCAATGGTTTGGGCTGTGCGTTGATAGATCACTATGTCAGTCAGTCACCTTTGAATTATTTAGATTTAGACAGGAATGTTTGGGGAAGCCCGTACGGCTTTCACGCTTTCATGCGCAAAAAACTCTTCTCTCCGCTACAACAGGTTCGCAACTGCCCTATTCAGAGGCACTAGGAGGAGGTGGAAGCACTAGGCATAAAATATCAATTACTGTAAAAAAAGCCCGAAATAAACTTTTTTCTTTAATGAACTTTTTGATTGCAGGCATTTAAAAGCATCCCGCCTGCGTGTGGCCATGAAAAGAGAGGAAGCTTACAAGCGCGCTCAGAAACGACCACCCACCGTCATGGACTTATGATTTTTCCATTAAATTGGGCGTGTTCCTGCTAAAGTGGCAACATTTGGCCATATTTGACAGATATTGGTTTAGTTGTTCAAAAATTTATCATTTTAAAGTTTATGTGAATGAGGAAATTGTCATTTAGTACAATAAAAGTATTTTAGTTATCATTTATTTTATTTTATTTCTTTGTCTCTGTGTTGTGGTTATTTTTATTTAAATTATTTTTATAGTACATACTTCTTATACCTTCTATTATTTTCTATATTTATTACCTATATCTTATACCTTTTTAGTATTCTCATTTTTATCATTTTAAATATGGTGTAGAAATGTTGCCATTTTACAACGTAAGTTTTATCATTGTCATGTAATATAAAGACGACGAATATATAGATTTAATATAATTATAAGTACATAACTATAAAAACGAGTAAAATAAACTTAATTAACTTATAATCATTTGTCTTCACTGTATTACATAAATGATAACACGCGTCCAATTTAATGAAAGAGAAATACTTAAATCTTAAAAATAGTGGAATAAGGGGTTCTGAAATAAAAATATTAGTAACGAGGTAATGGGGCTTTTATTTTATTTGAACAGACAACAGATTCAATAAACATATTTGGTAAAAAAAGGGTTACTAAATTGATTATTCGTTTCTTTTGAAATATTGATATAGAAAAGTTTACTATTAATATTCAACAATCCATTACTTAACGCGTTAAATATTAATTTCGATAATTTTTACCTTATCATAATATACTATCTTACTTATCATATAATATCATCACTCAGTAGTCTACTCACTCCTGGTTTTTCAATGATAGCATTTTTCAATATTATGCGGGATAATGCTTAACATTGAATGAATTCATATATCGAGAACTCTTAAAAGTACTAAATAGTGCTTTCGCTCGATGCGTGTAATTATACGTGCAGGGCGTAGGTACCTACGTTATAAAATATCTAATAAATCATTTCTATAGACTAAATGAAAATGCGTATTACTTCGTGGGAAGCAAATTTATTTTTTGCTTTTTAATTTGAAGTCGGTTTATTTTTTATTAAAAATTATTTTATAACACTTACTTTTTAATCTGTCGTAATGGCTTCGTAATTATGTTCTCTGCTCGATTACCATAGCAACGGACGATAAACAAAAATATAACAAATATTGTTATTGTCAAGATTATTAAGATAATTTACATTAATTGTTTTTGCTTTGATTGTATAAGAGTTTAGTACTAATTTCTAGTATAAAATTACGTTATTAGAATTCAAGATGTCATTCAGGGATTTGAGAAGTATGTACCTAATATAATGTTAATACCATCGAATATAAGATCAATATTCTTTTATAAGAACAATATAACTAACTATGGCATTAAACCCGTAAGGTATTGATTTGTTCTTGAGTGGTAACCACCCTTATTAAAACATAAGTCGTTTACAGGAACACATTATACTTAGTAAACAATATTACATCACCTGAACTGTAGAAAACTCTTTCCAGTATCCATTTTTCCATCTACACTTCTACACTAATAATATAAAGAGGAAAGATTTGTTTTTTTGTATGTTACGAATAAACTCAAAAAGTATTGGACCGATTTTAATAATTATTATTATATTTTAATTAAAAAGGTACATAATCACTGAGTAACATAGGCTATATTTATAACTTAAATATCTGTACCTATTTATGTCTACCCGTGCGAAGCCAGGACGGGCCGTTAGTCTGTTCATAAAGCAAAGCCTCTCCTCTGAACTGCTCTGAAATGCTTCATCGTTCAAAACTAAAATCTCTTTTCACGTTCTATAACTCACGATGCTAGATTTCAGCGAAGCGATGCGCGTCCTCGGCTTCCCCAAGCCAATATCGTTAGAAAGCTTCCGGACCCCCAACTGGGAGCTGGTGGAGGCGTGTCTGCGCTGGCTGGCGGCCAGGGTCGAGCCTGATGCAGTGCTCAGTGGAGGCAAGGAGACCGTCGACCAGCGCGTCACCATGGTGCTGCATGCCATTGAGTTGTTTGTAAGTTGCCCCAAGAGTTGGGGCACTGAAATTCTAGTTTGATATTTACGTCTTATTAAATCGTATAAAATAATATGAGTGAGTAAAACTTTCCCATAATTTATACTTACTTTAGTATTGTTTTGAATAAAAAAAAACTGTTTTAGATAACATAATAGGTGTGGTTGCGTAATGTTGAAGGAGAGAAAAATAGAGACAGTAATAGATGTTGCTTATAAGTTAGTTTCGAAGTAATGAATTATGGATTAAAATAATGTTGATATTATTTTTGCATATGAATTTTAAGAAACAGCGTCCGGTTTATCAAGATATAACATGAGAATGTTAATACCTGTTGAAGTCTAACAGATTAACTTTTTGTTAGTATGTAATATGTATAGGTCGCGTCATTTATGTTTAGCGCTGGACGAGAATAGCTGCGCATCGGTAGAATCGCGCTCGTAATTGACGTATTGGTGCGAGAAAGACAACACGACTGGGACAACCAATCAACGCCCGCGCACCCGACGAACACCCGCCCCGCGCGCCGCGCCGTTACCTCGATACCTTATTTTTGACTTCTGCGCAGGTTTCGGTCTGCGCTAAAGATTCGTGACGTGAATTATACTATGTACAGTTCAAAATTTAATAAAATCATATCAACACGAATTCCATAATTCCATGGTTTAAATTGGATTTTACATAGCTATAATTCTTCCAGCACTCTCGCGCTAACCTCAAGCTAAACGGCAAGAAGCTGTACGGTGCGGACGGGTGGGCGGTGCGCGAGATGCTCAAAGTGACGTCACTCCTGCGCGCCGCGCTCGATGCGCCCGCGCACGACCCGCACGAACACGCCACCCCGCTGCTCTATGACATTAGTACCCGGGTAAAGGGCAATCCATGGGAATCATAATGAATTTTTTATTTCCCCTCTGGTGCCAAAGCTGAATCCGCTTTCATGTAAGAGTCTTATCTATTAGAAGTTGGAGAACGGAAGGTAGCGAAAAATGCTTCAAATGATGCGTCAGTGCAAATTTTAAATTTCTATAAAATTAATGGCTTATTAAAATATTAAAATAACGTACATCAAACTAATGAAATGTCTCCTAGAAAGATTACACTGATAGGGCTTGAACTATTTTTTTTATTAGATAAAATGTGATAATAGCACTTTTCAAAGGTTGTCGATCACGATTCTATTGTCGAGACTGCTATTCTAAATAACGGGAGGTTTTTTAACCCACTTTAACAGATTTTTTGCCTAGATATTAGTCTACAGTCAAGTCTCCATCTATCCGTTACTTTGCTTTGCATAGTTAACTGAAAGAGTACATAATATGTAATTGTTTATTAATTGATTGGTCAGGTCGGTGAGATCAAGCAAGCTCGCACGTTAGCCACCGACATCACTGCTCAAGGTGCTTTTCTGTACGATCTCCTAGCTAAAGAGCCCGAAAATAAGGTGAGAAACAAAATTTGAACTTTATTTCTATAATATTATTATTTTTTTCGTTAGTATTGTTTTCATCCGTACATATTCATACATATATTGTATACTTTATTTTTCTTTAATTTATTGTAATAATTCATTTTCTAACTGATTAAAGATGAATTTTTATATTTTTATAAACCTGCCGCATGTGTCATGATTCGAACAGGCTCGATTGTAACAGGCTCCTGAAAAACAGTCTTTACTATCTTGGGAGCCTGGGTAACATTTTTTTTAAATTTTTATGGAAATAAATTATTATTACTATATTTGGACCGTTTATGTTGAAAGTGGTGTAAGTCCATTTTTGAGAAAAATGAATTAGCGCGTAATTCATGCATAAATTAAGGTATTTTTTTTATATTTTAATGGTGATGTGGGGCGAGTAGGAGGCGCGTGCGCGTGCGCTGCGGCGGTCGCTGGAGCCGGCGGCGACGGAGGCGG
>DWAJ01006456.1:0-10348 GCA_018238005.1 Eurema mandarina | reverse complement strand
TTACAGGTGTTTTACGGGCGAGTGTTCTTAGACATGTTTGATGAAAATCGATTCAGCCGTTTAAAAGTTATGGGGGGGTTAAATTGGGGAAGAAAAACCGTATGTCTGCAAATATGCTCAAGTGGGGTATCAAATGAAAGGTTATGAATTGTAAATCACAAAAAACACCAATTTTTATAAGTTTGACGTGTCTGTCTGTCTGTCTGTTGGGGGTTTTTAAAATTTTTAATTTAATATTATATTATTATTTATTTAAAACATAAAAGGTATTTCTATCAAGAAGGAACAAGACTATAGGTTAATATTTAAGCCCAATAATATTTTAGTACCCAAAATGACATCATTGAATGATTCAGTTAGATCAAGTATGAGTTTCATTGACACTGTTGATGCATAATATATTATGTCAACATACAAAGAACAAATGTAGAATGCTTGTAAAATTTGAATCTAAGTAGAGATGCAGTTTAAACTTAAACGTAAGTTTCCATGTATCTTCTCCTTATTCTTAATTATATTAAGGCATGAGGTATACATATATATGGGGGCTATATGAGCTATATATACTATATATATAGGGGAATTCCCCTAACTAAAGACTTGAGATCAATTGATACATAAATCGTTAATGTGATTACTGGTTCATAACTAGTATGTGAAAAAGGAAACCAATGCAATAAGCTTTTTGTATAAACTTAAGTTATCCTCATAAATAACAATATAATTGATGGTACAATCGAGCGTAGGTAGTCTAAGTGAGTCAGGTACTAGTCCTAAGACAATATAAATAAATATGCTGTCACTAAATTCGTCAAGTGCGACGCTACTGTGGATTGTCGTATTTTGCATGTTCGCATTTCTGAGAATAAAATCAGTCATGACCGGCCAGAGGGTTATCTATGAGAAGATATAATATTAAAAGCTTAATAAATTGGCGTCTCCTTCGTGGGCAATGTCAGTGCGGTAACGAAACTACCTCTGAGTGTTGGTCTCTTAATTTAATAGTGAAGTAGTGTTATTGAAATGTAAGTTTCATATTTTTTTATTAAAATTAATTTATACATTTAGAACATTGTTATTAAGCATTTAGGTATTTTATTTTAACATAAATAAAACATTAAACATATGGATTAAATAAGCCTAGCGGCGATTAAGTTATTTTCTATTTTTTAACTGTACCTATTTTTTTTTCAAATAGTTACAGATAATTAATTCTTATCAATCATAAGTGGTTATAAAATAATTGGTGATATTATTTTGATTAATTATGAAAGATTATAATTAATTTAAACGTTCTGGTTTTACAACAGTTTTTTCGAATATTTTAATTATTAAACAAATAATGTGTCTTATTTCAGATATGAGACAATGAGGCGTCTAGTAATAATCGCCTCAGTGGCGGTATTAGCCCTTGCTAAGCCCGAAATGTATAAAGAAACTGAAGATTTCCAATTTTCGAGGAGTTCATCAGATGACGGCACTAAGTCTGGATATTACGGGGCAAAACGTGGCAATATGGGTGGCAACTACGAGCGGGCACATAACATGGATGGGTTAGCTCAGCACCAGATGAGTTCCGCGGTACGACAAGTTGAAGGAGAGCTAGGAGAAGGCGCTAATATGAAAACGGGCAGTGTATATACCTCAGCCAATTCTAGGGGTATATACGGATCTGGAAATTATGATTTAAGTAATCTAAAAGGAAGAAATTTTGCTGAAAGCGAAGCATTTGGTAATTCCATGTCGCATTCTTCTTTAACCGCCCAAAACACTGGTTACAGAGGTCACTCATACTCAGCGGCACAAAATGCTGGTTACAGTGGTTTTACTAACAGTGCAAGACATAGTTCGGGACATCAGTCCGCTGACTATTTGGCACAATATGGCCAAAATGAAAACGCCCATATTCAAGACGTACAGCAAGCCGTAAATCAATATAGCTATGGTAAACAAGAACAGTCTGGAAGTGAATACAAATACTATTCACATGGCGGCAGTCAGGCTCAAAACCAGTACGATTCCAGCCAATCAAATCTACAGCATGGCTATGACAGAAACGTATACGGCAGACGCGATATGCCTGTGAGGGTCGTAGTTAGACCTGGTTCTATTGTAACAGTACCAATACCAGTAAAAGCCCAAGACGTATCGTCGTATAAGGATGCCTCCTACAATGCCAATAGTATTAATACCGAAGCAGAGGTTTTGGATAACAATGATCAGAAATTTTATATTAGCCCTGCTAGTAAACCTAAACATTACGAGTCATCGTATAGTTACCGAAAAGAATGGGAAAAGCACCATATACAACCAGTAACTGTTCTCCCAACAGAAAATCCATTCCCAAAGAACAGCGAACTTTATGATGACTCACATTTATTAGAAAATGCTAAGAGTCAATATAATGATCTTGACACGAGCAATATTCAATCAAACAGCGCTAATGTTGCTCATTCAAATAGTTATAGAGCCCATACGAAATCATCATCTTTTAACAAATCCGGATTTCGTGCAGAGTCACAAACTCAAGGTGTATCAGCAGGAGCTCTTTCAAACGACTATACGTTGGGTACTCAAAATTCTCAACAAACAGCAGATGTCAACAATATAGTCGACAATATCAACACCAAGCCAAAAAGCTATCAATCATCATACTCTTACCACAAGTCATGGGAAAGGCGTGGAGATCCTTACGTGATCAAACCGGTCGGTCCAGTTGGAGGAGATGTAACAGGGCAAACGTCCCAAAGACTAGTGGCTGCGTCTGCAAACCAAGGCGCTTTTTCATCGCATCAGTATGGATCTCGATATAATCAGGCTCAATCGGTCAATTCACATGATGGTGTAGATTGCGATTGTGACGAAAATGGTCACATTCGTGTAGCACGTTCTGCTGATCTGCCAACTCATTATGATCAAGAACAACAACAATTTGAACGGTACCGTGATTTAGATCAACAAACACAGGATTTTGGTCAAATGACACAAGGCAGAAGGGAAGATTTGGGCCAACAACTACAAGATTTCGGTCAATTGACACAAAACAAATGGGAGGACTTGGGGCAACAAACACAAGATTTAGGTCAAATGACACAAAACAAATGGGAAGACTTGAGCCAACAAACACAAGATTTAGGTCAAATGACACAAAACAAATGGGAAGACTTGGGGCAACAAACACAAGATTTAGGTCAAATGACACAAAACAAATGGGAAGACTTGGGGCAACAAACACAAGATTTAGGTCAAATGACACAAAACAAATGGGAAGACTTAAGCCAACAAACACAAGATTTATCTCAACAAACACAAAATAAATGGGATAAAATAGAAACATTAGGACAAGAGACACAGAATCAATGGGATAGTTCCCAGGATGTCGGACAGCAATCGCACAGCCACTGGGGTAATTTACATGGTTTTGGACAGCAAGCACAAAATAAATATGACAAATTGGAATCTCTAGATCAAAAAACGCAGGACCAATCAGATGTTGGACAAGAAGTTAATACTAACTGGGATAGACTACAAAAATTTGACCAGCAGACATTAAGTAAGTAGTCTCAGCTTCACCTGTTTGTAAAGAAATTGCTGCTTCACCGACATAAGTGTTCTAACCTAGCATTTAGATAGATTAAGATAAAATAAATGTGTTCATCATAGAATAAACCTTAACAATTTAACATGCATTTCATTTTTAAACCATTATTTAACTTGCTTAAATTAAACTTATATCTTAGTTCCCAAAAGTTTAATTCTGTCTATGTAAACAAATAAGATAATTTATAATTTTAGTAGGTGGAATGACACAACAACAGGAAAATAATTCTGAACACACTCAACTTCATGAACAAACTCCAAATGAAGATAACATATCGGTATTCAACCAATACACATTAGGAGACCAACTTAATGAGCAAAAACAAGATACAAACTTTTTCAATGCAAACAATGTTTTTAATATGCACCAATCAACTGATGAAAAAGATTCCTTTCTAAATGAAAATGACAGAAACATTGACCAACAGAAACAAACAGATCATGAATTTTCATACAATGAAAATTTAAACAATAATGGGGAGTCTCATGATAATGTAGATAACCCACAACAAACAGAAAATGATGATTTACTTAGTTTCATGATACAACATCACTACAATAATTATGAAGATAAGTATAAATCAGATGAATGGGGTAAATTAAACAATGGCTACCAAGCAAATGAAGATATAAGCAAGCCTGAAGATCCATTTTCTGAAACCCAAACTTTTCAGGAGAAATGGGGACAATCTCAATGGCAGCATTCATACAGTGGATTTGACAAAAGTGAATCTCATTTAATAACCAACATTGACAGCTTGACAGAAAAATCAAACATAGATACAACAACTACATTGGGCATCTCTACTCAGAAACCTACAAGAAGTTTTCGTACATCAACAACTATTAAACCAAAATATCACCCTACAAATAGTGTGATTTCTGCTGGTCCCATGGATATTGGTCGCGGAGATATTGGTGCAGAAGAAACTTTACCTGAGAGTACTGAAAAAGACTTGGACAATACACATATTCTTCACATACCTAGAGATAGAAAACCATTCAAAACACCAGAGGAAATAGAATCTCTAAGTATGACAGTTCATAACCAAAATGCACCAAAAATGCAAAATAATAATAATAAAGAGATTCAGGAAGTTAATCAATTTAGTGTAATAGGTATTGATAAAGATATAGAAAAATTCCATCATGAAAATACTGTCAGTGACAGTTTTCAACAGGAACACACATATACCGTTGATAAACTACAAGGTAGAAATTATGATTCCAATACAAACCACAAAGAGTACAATGTGAATAAACCTTCAGTTCATAGAGTTCAACCATTGTCAGAAACAGAAAATAAAAGCCCAACACTGAATGTTGAGAGACATGCTGATAAAGATACCACTTACGATTTTGATGTTCAACAAAATACAGACCAACAATTTGAAGATTTCAGTCAAAGCATTCAAGGCTCAATGGACTTGGGCCAACAGCTACAAAATTCATGGCAGCCACATGACGATTTTGTGCAGCATGATGTACAACAACTTGAAAATTTTGGAGAACAACACAAAAATAATTTTGATATTAATCAACATCAGGACCAAAATTTTGAACAACAGGTGCAGCATTTAGGGAGAGAGAATATGCAAGACAGCCAGGATTTAATAGACATAGAAAAAGAGATGACTTTGATACCAAAACATCAACCCGAGAGCAGAGAAATACCAAGTGAACCAAAAAATTACATTGAAACTGAAATGCAAAGTTCAAGGAATGCACCAGTATTAAATAATTTAGAGATAAAGGAAAAAGTTGAGCCACAAAATCCAATAACACAAAAGGATGATTCAATTTTGACACCGATAGAAGTCACTACAGAAAAACCTGGTTTTTGGGCATCAGTAGGAAACAAGTTTTCTAGTGCCAAAGAGACTGTAAGCTCTTGGTTTAAAGGCTAATAGGATCTAGGTATATAAATAAAATATTGATATCTTACCTCAGGTAATGAACTAAAGTATTTGATGAATGCTTGTTGTTTGACTGAATCTGTAATATTTATAATTAAGTTTAATTTAAACACTACATAATACATGATATATCATAGGTATATTTTTATAAATGAAGCATTTTAACTTAAAGAAATAATAAATGTTAACTTAACCTTATTACACAAGTGACACCAAGAGATTAATAACTTAAGCAATACTATGTTAAAACTGTAGGAACCTAATAAATATTAAATACGTTTTATAAATATTGTGTTTTTTATTTATTCTTCAAACAAATTATAAAATGTTACCATAACTTTTGTCCTAAAATATACTTAGGGATCTTTTATCATTTAAATAGAACGCAACAAAATAGTTACAGAACGAAAGGGCAACAAAAGTGTAATGGACTTAGACTAGAATTTATAAATAATATATTTTTACCTAGGTTTAATGCTTGTATTGGTTGTAATGAAGACATTCTTGGATGTTTTATTGGTATATAAATGTGTGAAATACGAATTCCAAAGTTGAAATGAAATCGTATTATAATTGTAAATTTGTTATTTACATTGCATTTACAAACTTTTGTATTATTAAATATAAAGGAAGTAGAAAAAAATTAACAAAGTTTGTGCGGGAAAATGGAAATACAGAAATTACGAAATTGTCATTTGTTGTATGTCAAAATTCCATACGATGTCAGAATGACAGAAATCAGAATACACGAGTAGAAAAGGAATGTAGGTAGATAACCTATTAGTTACGTATGTACGATAGTATTACAAAAATGTCTTATATGATGTTAGTTTCTTATATGATGTTTCTTAGGGCAATTTGATATTGTTGTTAAAATAAATATATTTTTTAAGTTATTGCTGCCCCCTCTTATTTCTTTATTTATACTGAATGCATCTCTAGAATATTTTGAAAGAATTTGAGATCCATTTTGACAGATCTTTAGTTATTAGTTATTACCTTATTGACATTCAGTCATCGAAATGAAAATAGTGGTTTTGTTGTACACAGAAATAGGAACCGAAAAACTGTAGATTGGTTTCGTTTATTAGATTTTTTTGTTTACAATAATATGTTAATTTTTAAAACTGCTTTCATTGTATTTTTTTCCACATTCATAGTGTCGTAAGTAGTTTTCAATTTGGTTTAAAAAAAATAATCTGTAAACTACAATTATAAAGTATAGCAAAAACAAAGATTTTTAAAATTTATTAAAGTATAATTTTATTTCAAATATATTTTATTTTTATTATTTGAATGAAGAAAGATCAAGTAATTAAATAGTTTCAACATTTCAAGATGCACCTTTCACTTTTCAAGCAGCAATTTGCTTGTTTTTTTTCAGGCTGAGCTCACAAATTGCGAAAGAAACAAATTCTTTAGATATTGGCCTTGCTTGTTTATTCATAACCAGTGGAGTATTTGGTGAGAGAAATTTAGTTCATATATTATTGTCCCATTTTAATGATATTCTTATTTGTTAAGTTCTAAGTAATATAATACATATACTATTTGACTTATTGTATTTCATAAGTTAACTTTTACCTCATAACTGGATATTATACTAACTGTTATTTTTCAGCTGGAAAAATTTTATATGACAGATACCAGCATATTCATATACTGGGCTCACTAACACCAAATCCAAATGTGACATCATATGTTAACCGAATTGCTTCCTTCTTTGCATCTTTCCTTTCATTGGGCTTCCTGGGTTATTTGTATCTTTTTTTATTTAAGGTAAGAAACACATAAAAACTTACTAATAATTCTCGATTAACTTGTGAATCATATTTTTAATCCATAATCAACGTTGGACTAACTATATTTGGTTTAAATTACATTGTGTTGTTATATGTAAAATGTTGTTTTGTGTAAGGCTTAATATAAGGCTCTAACCACAGGATGAAACCCATATTAAATGGGAACAGATTTTAGAGTATAAACCTGTTCCTGTTTATTAGGTAAATGTGACATAGACAAATAATGTATATTTATGTTGGTATAACATTTAAATCAATCTATTTACTATTTGAACTCACTGTAACTCTTTTTATATTTAAAAGTTACACATACAAATTTTGTATCTTTGCTAAAATATAAATTCAGACATATTACATCAACTTTACTATTACATATCAATATAAGCATTACAAATAGTATTTTATGTAACAGACTGACACATAATCATTGTTATATTGCTTCATTAAGGTTAATAATGATGAATCTTAGCAAACCACAATTTCAAATCTAGGTCAATGATTTCAAAGCAACACTCCACCGTTAATGCACTATATTACACTATTATATATATATTCTTGGTTAAGTATTTTCTAAGTTAAAATTTTAACTTGCTTAATATATTTTTGAATCAGTATTTTGATTTGTTTTATGTATGCATTTGTAAAAGGAAAATTCAATGTTACGATCTTTTAATTTTTGCTGTGTATGAATAAATGATCAAAAGCAAATGGTTAGAAACAGAAACATTAAAATTTTTACATTGAATTGACTTAATTGATTGTAAACAAGTATACCTAAGATAGTGCTGCATATTATTTGTTGTATAATAAATTGACATGTTTTTATTGGACTTTGCTATCATTCATGACACTAAAATTTAATATTATCAATACACTATAACCCATATTTAAACTATAATAGTTGTTTCTGTAACATAATTGTAAAAGAACTTAAAGAAAACTCTACAACATTAATATACATTATAAGTAATTTTTTACAGGGCAATGAACATTCCATCAAAGCACTCAATATCTTTTTATGTGGATTTGGGACTCTTTATATGTGGTTACAGGTTAGTATCCCTAAATTCTAAATCTTGTTAAAGGTTATAAATACGAAGATTATTATATGATTGTTCTGTATAATACGGCAATATATGCAAATAATAATTATTTTAAGCCGCAGGTTTTCTATTATTCATCAAATTTTTGCATTTATAATAACTGAAATCCTGCAATTAGCCTAAACTTAAGGAAATGTATATTTAAATTTAAATTTCACATTGTGATTTATCATAATCATTTTTAAGAATACAGTATTGTGGCTTAGGCTGATGAATGATAGTTTTGATATTTTTTTTAATATGCAATAGAAATTAATGTCTTATTAATTTCTAACTATTTCAGTGTCTTCTTACAACTTATATATCTACATTATTTTATGAGAAGAGATTGACAGTGCTAAGGCAATGCTTAGCAAACTTGAGCTTCCTATTTCTAGTTATAATGGCAATATTTGGAATCCTCTCTGTTTTATTGCCAGAAGGTAAAACTAATTTAATTTTTTTATTAATCAAACATAGTTTTTAATTTAATTTTAAGTTAAAATTCATATATTAAATCTTCTTAAGTATTAGTCATCTTAATAAATTATATAATATTAATAAATTATATACGTATTTTAGGCAGTTCCAGTGGAATGTACATATGCAATATAATGATGTCCCTCAGTAGTTATATTCTGACATTTATTTTCTGTATATTTATACTATCATATGAAAAGGAATATAAGTATTTTTCTGAGGTAAGCAATTTCAGTCATTCTGGATTTGGTTTTCATATTAATCTTAATATGTATGTTAAAGTGTTTTAAACTTTAACTGGAAAAAACGGTTATAAGTGGGCGGGGGTGTCATTGTTTATATGAAAGTCCACGCGGGTGGAGTCGCGGGCAACAGCTAGTATATAATAAAAAGGCTCAAAGGTAGTTCAGCTTATGCAATAATAATTAGTATCAAATTTAGCAGTACCTTGCATTTGTTGTATTAACCTAGTTTTTGCTTTAATTCTAAAATAATAATACTTACTCAATACTTTACTTGCAGGGACTTCGAACGGATATGTTAATAGATGACGCGTGTTCGTTGAACAATTCGTCACTCGACGAATCTCTATTAGGGACCCAAGAGCAAGCATCCAGTACAATTGTAATAAAACGCAGCCTGCAATGCGCTGTGGCCTCCTGACAAGAGGCCGTGCCTCCCGCAGGCACGATACCTAAAGCTCCCGTCAAATCCTACGGCAGCTTCAACATATCCATAAAAGAAAACCACTTCTCCCAATCAGACTCAAGCACAGAGGACAGCGGAATGTCCTCCGGCGAAAACGACGAATCTCTTAAACTAGAAACTAAGTGCCTAAACCAATGGAATGAGATTCCGAGCTGTTCCAATGACGTCTCCAATAGAAACGTGCTCAACTTGAGCGACACGGACGGACGAGTCAACGACTTTATTGTTATTAACGTGACCTGTGATGTCGAGAAGGATAGGATAGGTACAAATGTTTATAGCGTCGATTGTGATAATTCGAGTATTCTTAGCGTAGAGTCGAACAATCAGTTAGTTCCTGTGGCGAAGAACGAGATCGTCAAGTCGGACAGCCAGAAGTTGGTGAGTCTGTCCCTCTCTATACTTTTGGCGGCCATATTGCAAGCGATGCGTTGCTTCGCACAATTCCTAGAGGACATTGTTGCGCCGCAGCGGTTATGATAATTGTTTAACTGAATTTAAATCTTACTGTTAAACATCCATGTGATGGTTTTTAGGCAAATCAAAGTATAGACTTGGATTAAAGTAAATTTTATTAAAACACACAACTGACATCGATTGACACGGGAGAGCAAGAAGAACAATCTATGATGTTCTGTCACACTGACAGTTTATATTGACATTATGTTCAGTTTATATTACCAACACTTTCCCTTAAACTAATACATAATATGTAATGAAAACATCAATCAGCTTAAACGTGCTAATAGTTTAAAACAGT
>DWAJ01006455.1:0-10351 GCA_018238005.1 Eurema mandarina | reverse complement strand
TCAGGCTCTAGACCATCTGTGTACCAAATTTCATTACAATCGGTTCAGTAGTTTTGGCGTGAAAGCGTAACAGACAGACAGACAGACAGACAGACAGAGTTACTTACGCATTTATAATATTATATTATATATTATATAGTATATAGTATAGTATGGAAGTATGGATTCATGTATATACATGGAAGTAAGTAGTACTCTGCTTAGTACTAATCTACTAAACCATCTCCACCTAAAGTCATAGCAAGATTAAAAATTACGATAAGGTTCCCACGGGTACCTAATAGTCACCACTCTGACCGACCGGGTACCCACCCAGTGGTTCCTCCTGCTAAAGAGACCTACCCCCGGTAATTCTTATTTTATTACTAAATAAAATAAGAAATTAATGCATGTCGTAAATTTTAAATTGGTAACTACGTCCTGCAATATTTATTTATGCATAGTAAGACTGTAATTAATTGAACATATTTATTTTTCACATTCACCAGTGTTGCCTCCTTGTTATATAAAGCCTATTTGAATAAAGTTATATTTGAGTTTGATTTAAACCCATTTTCGCCCTACAATCGCCCTCCGCCTTAAACTCCCTTCGCTTCTTGTATTTAAATACTAACTTTGCAAGTTGAATTTAGTACATTCATCAGTCACAGCGAGCAAACCATTGGCTGTCTCTTGGTGAGCAATCGCAAACATGCCTTGATAGATGGCTCCGAACGCATTTAATGATTTATTGGACAGCATACTGATAAGACGGTGTTGCTGACTGCTGACACTCTGGGAATTCTCAATAACAATTCGGTTGATACACTGTCATTGAAATTTCGCAATCAATGCATAAAATAAAGTGTTTTAAATGTATAAGCTCTTTGAACGGTACTGTAAAGCAAAGTGATCCTCCCATTGCTCTGCTCAATCAAAGCATGTATTTTATCTTGGACATGATAAGCGCGAGTCAGAACAGTCAGAAGTCTGTGTATAAGAGCCAGTTTTTAAATTAGTTTTCAGATGTGGAATCGTGAATTCGACTAAAAGACTTTAATCACTAATTGTATACCTGAAATGGTTAACATTTCTACGAATGGTATAGCTATCACATATTTAAAAGTCATGGCCGGAATTCAAATGGATTCAGATCAGTTTTACAAATCCATGACAAGCGCTCAATACGTATTCAAATGATACGTGAGCGTAATGAACACTGAACGTTCCTCAAATAGTTTATTCCCGAACGTTTTGCCTTAAAACTTCATCAAGTCGAACAAAGGCCTCTTTCAGCGGCTGTCTATAGATATCCCACTCAATTAAACGCGTATACGCTGATACGGTCGCGCCAAATTGTTCCTCTACTTGCTACGTCATTGCTGCTGAAAGGGCTACCCTAAATGCTGTGAATTGGGAGGACCCTTGATGGAGCTTCGGCATTTTTAGAATGCCTTTGAAAGCGACGAAATTTTGTACACCGGTTTTTCAGCGCAGTACTTAAGAGCATCTATCTGCATTTACATCGTTGAAAGATGTAATTTAAATTAAGTAAAAGGGCTATTAGATGGATTTGAATTAAGTAATTAAATTGCATGAAAAGATGTCAGAAAAATTAAAATTGAACTCATTTGCTAATTAATTTCTGATTGGATTTAGACCATATAATACAAATAATAGTTATACTGATCCATTTAATCCCACGCAGAGCTTGTTATGTCATTTACAAGGAATAAGATGGGGTCGAACCCATAATTCCACCAACCCAAGTGGTCGTCATATCATAAGACTGGACAGAACAATTATTTACTTTGCACTGATTCATTATCTTACATTAATACACACTTACTAACACTAATTCATATACACTAACACATGCACACAAACACATACACAAAACCTATTCCTTTATGAAAAAATAAATGTTCATAGTCTAAGCCTGGAGTTCCGTAACACAGGTTTGTTCCTAGTATAGACTCCAGTCTCTCACAAAGGTGTTTTATTATATGTTAATATGTGATTTCTGTAATGTGTTTGTAATACTTGTGTTACCTTTGTGATGAGAAAATAAATGACTATTTTTATTATAATATGTCGTGCGACGCTCGACATATTAATTTATTTATTTATCTCAGGCTTACTTTTATTTGTTTCTACAAAAGTTTTATCTAACATATTATTCTTATAAAGCCACGTCGGGTTCTCGTTCACGAAACTGAACCGGGAATGCTAAATGAGATTAATAAGTTGTCCTCTCGGCCACGAGTAAGTTTGTCGCTTTCGGAAGCTCCGTTAGGGTCACGAAGTTTCTAGAAGCATGTCTTAAGTTTGCATGTGTGCGTTCTGTTACACATGTAGCCTGGTCATGTGTATATATGTGTGTGTTACGAACTTAGGAGATATTTGGTAAAGGCGATTATTCCTCTTAATACCGCTGAGCTAGTTTCAGAAATAACATAGATATGGTCGGCGGACGCGTATAGAAGTTTAATCTGACTAAAATAATAAGTTGATCGTAGTTAATACGTAGATAAATAATGCTTATATAATTAGATTATTATAGATTATAAAATATTGAAATCTTTTTTTTAAATTTTAGCAAATAATACGAAAGTACTAAATATATTTACCATGATCGTATAACTCGATGTCGGGTTTGTTTAACCGAGCAACGTAATAGAATGATGTAGCACTGTTCTGAAATGTAATATAGGCAGCTTAATATGTAGTGTTAGTGTCTATTCCGAGTGACCTACATATTTAATGTGTTCGGGCGCGTCGCTCGTAAATGAATTGTGTACAGCTAATAAAATGATGATCTCATGGGAGACGGGAATTTATCGTTCGAAAGAGACGCTGTATCGATTGTAATTACTTAAGCGTTATTCAATTTGAACGTCGTGGAACTTGTTTTTGGACGACGTGGAATGTTCTGGAGTGAATGAGTGACGTATTTCGTCTTGTAAAGTCGTTTTAGGTTATCGATCAGAGCATTGCAGCTGGATTAAAAATGGACGTATACGTACATTTTTGTATGTAGAGAGTAAGCAAATATTTATAGTAACTTTACTATCAATGTAGTCTACTATTGTAATTTTATATACGTATTTGTGCTATATATTTTTTATGTGTAAAAGGTTAGGTACATGTTTGTCGAAATTATGGTATCGTATTTTTTACAGTCAAGCTTGTGTTTTTATTCTTTTAGTAGCGTTGAAGCAATAGAAACTTGATTAAGACGAATAAAATACTACATCGATATTGAAACAGCTTTTTAAATACAAAATGAGGTTCCATCAAGAAGTAACAATGGAAAATATGAGTTAATTTTGTTAAATATCATCATAAAAATAAATACCTCTGCCATTTCTCTAAACATAACATACTCGTACATATTTTATTCTTTAAATAACTTCTAACGAACTGCAATCCAGATATTTTATTTGGACCCGGTGTATGATTTATATTTCTCTACAATATAATAAGATGTTCCCTCGTTATTTTGAAATGTGAAGAAGATGAGATGCTCGAGTTGTAGTGCGGCCAATTTAAAGAGTACGAATAGAAGAGCCTTCGTGTACTGACCAGAAGTTCTTGCATTTTTACCGGTTCATACCTAACTAATATGGAATTTCTGTTGTTAAAATAACTTACTAAATCCATACTATAATATTAGTGAAGAAGATGAGATGCTCGAGTTGTACGGCCAATTTTAAGAGTACGAATAGAAGAGCCTTCGTGTACTGACCAGAAGTTCTTGCATTTTTACCAGTACATACCTAACTAATATGGAATTTCTGTTGTTAAAATAACTTACTAAATCCATACTATAATATTATAGATGAGAAAGTAACTGTCTGTCTGTGTGTCTTTCCATCACGCTTAAACTACTCAACCGATTAGAACGAAATTTGGTACTCAGATAGTCTAAAGCCCGGGGAAGGATACGAGGGGTTGAAACTTTTTATAATTTTACTGTTTCACGGCCAAACCGCTGAACCGATTGTAATGAAATTTGGTACACAGATGGTCTAGAGCCTGAGATAAAACATAGACTAATAATTAACTGGAAAGAAGCGTGAAGCGAAAGAAGATAAATGGGGAAATGTCAAAGTTTATATGAAAGTCCACGTGGACTACGCATGCAACAGCTAGTACTGAATAATTGAAAGCACAGAAATTTGCTATAATATAAATTAAGTTAGTTGGTACCTGCTTGAGTTCTTATTACAGATAACAAAGTCTAAAACAGTCACTAATTAAATAGATGCTATAAATCCATTATTTTTTTCATTATTAGTCACGGGAATGGAATCTAAGCGGGATAACCTTGCAAGTTGTAATGCAGCTAGTATGTTAAAGTGGACACACATACAAATATGCTATTTGCATGTGTGTGTGTGTATCCACATGTATATATACATACGTGTGTACATTTATGTAAAGATAAATATATATTCGAATTTATAGCAAATTCACTCCTACTCCAATGAATTTCTCGAATAAATAGAATAATAGTGAATCACTTATACAAATTGCACGAAGCGTTAGAGTGGCCAAACAGAAACTTGGGAACACTTGCTAGTTCCGATGCAGTTCTATCACTAAACATCCAATCTGCCTGAGTTGGAACCTTTCGCAGTTACCCTAAAAACCTTAGCACATTAGACTATTTGGTCTGCCGGCTTGTTTTTTATAGTAACACTAGTGTTTACCCGTGGCATCAATCGCATTAAATGAGTGAAATAAACATCGAAAATATACGGTCTGATACCTACAAGAATATGTGTACAAAATTTCAGGATGATCGGTCCAGTAATTTTTGCGTAAAAGCGAAACATACATCTCCACTTTCACGTCTAGAATATCAGCAAGTTAGGAAGTGAAGATGCTAAGTTATGTTTTTTGAAAAAGGTCCTCCTTTCAAAGGACTGAGGACTCTATTTAATTATTTTTTTTTAATAATATTAAGAGGGGAGACGAGCTGGACGCACTCCTGATGGTAAGAGAAACGCCAGCCCATGTAGTGCTACCCAGAACTTTGCTCCGAGCAGGGGTGCACTACATTGACGCTCCCCACTTTTAGTCATAAGATGTTAAGACTCATCAGCCCAGTAATCTCTGTTAAATAATAAAAAGTGATACTGTATGTAGCTTAGTTGAAAAAATATACGTTTGTTTTGACTTTGACTATGTTGGACTTCTACTTAGCAAAACCCTGCTGTGTTCTATCTCACCGCATTGGGTTATGGCAAAAAAATTATCTTCAGACTATTGGCCTACTAAAAAGTTTGTAGTGTTCGCGAGATATACCAGCTTTAAAGAGCTTTAACTTTTTAATATTCTTTTTTACTTTTGCTTTCAATGCTCATTAATCGTAAAAAAGGTGTCAATCTTTTGAGTTTGAATATGAATACTGTTATCCTTATCGTTATTATATTCCTAAAGTAACTCTTTATACAAATACTAGCTGACCTGTGCCCACTTCGTTGAGCATAATGTTAACAATCCTTTTTTTTAATATAGCCTATGACACTCTGCAATAATGTAGCTGTCTATTGATGGAAGAATTTTTTAAATTGGTTCAGTAGATCCCCAGATTTCCCCTTACAATTTAACAAACACACAAACTTTACTTCTTTATAATATTAGTATAGATAAAGGTTTGCAATAAAAAATAAATTTCATCTCTATAAAGACTTAAAATGTACTTTCATTTAAAGGTGCTATAAGAATTAATAGTAATAATATATAATTAATGTTTTTGTTCATTTGTTTCAGGTAAGCTTCATAGTTGCATATTCTTTGAACCGACCCAATTAAGCCTAACGACAAGACTACCAACGTAAAATTTTAAAGTTTAATATTACGTTCCTATGAGTGAGTATGCAAAACCGCGTGATAAGCTATGTTATAAAGTTGAGACATCATTTAAATTCATTTATTATCTACTGTCTCAAAAGCGATTTGATATCATACATCAAAAGAAATCCGAACAATTCAAACGAAAACAATCTAACTTGTTAAATTAACATCAAATCGATGACGCAATTGATGGCGGTATTCAAATTTCGAACGTCCCCCGGCTGATAAGGAAAAGAAAAACGGCGAATTCTTTCAAATTTCGAATCATCGTTTCATAGACAACCCGAACGCCTCCCCGGAGATTGGGAGCGACGTGGCCTTGGTTCCAATATCCATATCGATGGAACTAGGACACAGATATGTATTATTACGCCCAATCGATATTTTTGCAACATTTTGCGACGTTCAGTCACGCTCTCGTCTTCGTGTGTGATGTTTGAAATTCAAATTTCGAACTCGATTTTTTCGAATTATGAATCGTGACTCGTGACGTTTGCGACTGTGAGTGATGTATTTATGTACGTACCAGTGCGGTAGGGGTTTTCGATTTTCAAATTTGTAACGGTTATTCGGAATGCTTTTTTTTATACTATCGATGTAGCCGAATACGTTGCTTTTTGATATTAATTAAATGTTAATGAAGCATTATTCGGGTAAGTGAAGTTTGGATTAAAACTCGCATTAACGAAATATGTTTAACAGATAATTTTGTTTGCGAAATAATGTCTGACAATCGGTTATGTTAATTAACAACGAAGTTTGTTCGTTTAACGGATATTAATTAATATCGAACACCTCACGGTAATAACATCATCGTTTTGTTTGCGAAACTTGAATTAATTTCGTAATGTTAAGCTTAAAATCGAAACGTTAATAAACGTATTTAATCCGAAGCTGATATGAAAATGAAATTAATTATTATTTTTGAAACATAAGAGTATATTTTACCAGCCGTGGTGTTGCCCGCATTCCTGTAGGAAAATACATTAGCGCACTCTTAAAAAATATATTAATCCAGGTATTTTCTTTATTATATGAGTATTAGCCAGTTCAGTTTTGGTTAGTATACCTTTGAAGATTTATTAAAAAAAACTAATCATAGGCTCTTAAACGAAGAAAGTGACAATTAATAGTGTTGTGAACTCGAAATGCGTTAAAATGGTACAGAATAAAAACGAGGACTGTTTTATTGAACTATTTTCGCTGCTCTGTGATCAAAGAAAGCCCGTCAAAGCAAGGAGGATTCGACAAAGGAGCAGCGGTGAGTGGGTCTTTATTTTTTTTTTAATGCCAGCAAACGGGATAATAACGGTTTTTTCGATTTTTTGAATGTACGTCCCTAGTGATGTATGATTTGTTTTTTTTATGCCAGTGTTTTGAGACTTATATATTTTTATTTAATTAAACTTATATCGTGGCTCCATCTATATTGGTAAAAGTGCGTTAAAATCGGTGCAGTATTTTAAGGAACTTAAAACTAGAACATGAAGATAAGAAAAATGATGAAGAAGAAGACACAGACTTGACGAAGAAATTTGTTTTATTCTATGTAATGAAACAATACAGATGAAATATTTCATACTATGTTCCTTTTTAACACCGATATCTATATAACAAATAAGATAATTAATTGATGTACAATGTTTAGCATTCTTTGTTAGAATTAAAAAACAATACTTTAATGTACAATTAACTTTATTTGTATACAAATCATGGGCGGCCTTACAGTCTATTACTTCCAGGCATCTATTAGTAAAGGATAAAAACTAATTTCCCGAATAGAATAAGAAAAGAAAAAAAATAATGCTTGTGTTTTTTATCAAGCATGGTAAAATTTAATTGGAAGTCAACCACGAGAACGGTCGCAAATAGAGAACAATTGTGATTCGACCCACTTCGGAGCTCGGAGTTGCCTTATCTCGTTTTTAGTTCAACGTTAAATAATAATAATAATACTTCAGGATACTTATTTGTTTAACACAGAGCCAAAGTCCCACGCTAAGCAGAGATTGTGCTATAGCTACTATATAGATAACGGAGAAATAACATATTATACATATGAACTTTTATGTTTTAAATATATACGTAAAGTTGTTACATAGCTACACTCAGACTGCAGAAAGATTTGTATAGAACAAATGTATTTTCCAGTTAGGGTATTGAACCCACAACTCTTGGCACAGAAAGAATTTGTGTAACCACTTAACCAAGCGGTCGTTATAGTAACTTGATACAGAATTTTCTCCTTTACATTGAAAATAGAATATGTATTGCATGTTAGGTTATTTAAACATAAAAAACTGTCTCCTTAAATAGAGCTGTCACAGTTCCAATTTTCAAAGATAGGTTCGTGCAATGGAACAATGTTTGTTTTTCGATATATACTATCGTTTCGAATATTTTTCCATACAAACGAAATGAAATGAAAATAAGAAAAACATACTTTCGCATTCATAGCGGGGAAATTGGGGTCAATTTATCAAACGAATATCTGTGACGCACCGTCATATATTGTTCCTAATGCAATGCGATAGGCGAATTGTTGTCATTCGACTCGCGGCAAGATCGATTTATCAACAGTTTCCGAGCAAACACTATCAGTTGTTACACCTAATTGTCGTAGGTGCGGCTTATCACTGATACAGATAGACAATTGATAACGCCGCGCAGTCGCAACGCGTACTTCGGTGCACTAATAACAACGTACAATAACGTTAAATAACTTAAAAAAACACCAAACTGACAACACTAGTTACGATGTAAATATATTCAGCCAGCGCCAATACGGCTATGTTTTATCTGTGCAATCTCAATTTTATACTAAGCGCGCGTATATGTAAACACCGGCCGCGCTGAATTAAAAACAAAACCGGCCGAATTCAATTTTAGAACGATACGAGAACTTTTTAATTTTTTGAAATATGAATGTGACAGTGACGTCAGCGTTTGGTTCAGTGATGTGCAGATGATAAATGGACTGTCGATAAAATAGTGTTGTGTGAGATGAGGAGTTTTTGGACGGAGATTTTGAATGCGGCGGCGAGCCACCCGTTCCCGTCGGTGCCCGGGGACTTGCTGTCGCCATTCGACGTCGATAATGCCGACGAATGTTAGTACCACTCATACGTATACATATAGAGTATTGAAAACGTTTTGTATTATCATTAGTGCATAGTATAAAACAAAATCGCTATCATCTGTCTGTCCTTGTATGCTTACGCTTATGTATGGTTAAATCCTTAATACTACTAAAGACATTTTCATGCGGCTTTTTTTTATACGATAGAGTGAATCAAGAGGAAGGCTTAGATACATCATAATATATGCGAGCGAAGCCGGGCCTGGTCGCTAGTTATCAATAAACTCAAGTGTCTTTGTTGTGGTAATCAAATTCGGATCGACACTACCGTCTAATGCAGTGGTCCGATGGTTATACCCATTGCCTATAAAGCTAAGGGACGTGGGTTCGCTTCTCAAACCGTAGTGCATTTTTTTATTTATATTACGTTAATGTATTTACAAAACAATATTGTATATGTATCTAGTTGGCAAAACACACGCTCTGATTAACTATCCACTAGATGGCGCTGTGTAAAAAGCATCCACAAATATTTATATGTATTTAACATGGTGTAAATGTAAATGGTGTGAAATATAGCCCTTAATAACATACAGTAGTAACTTGAGTCTAGCTTAAAGAATTTTATACATATAATTTGAATATTTTTGCTCATTATGATAAACATAAACATTTTTAATATTAATTATTAAAAAAATAATTTTTATATCTTCTTAGTTGTATGTTATATTAAGTAATTTCGTAGCGACCGCTACTAATACATAAAGTCCTGAATCACACGTATGATATGTGTATAAGAATTTATATGTTTACAACTAAGTACGAGTACTTACATCGAAATTTTAGAGCTTAACCTTTATTGTGGGTCAGTTAGTTGATCAGGTGTTAGGAAATTTGGATATTTTGGGGTTTTACAATAGCTATAATACATTAAGTAACATGTTAATATGTACTAATCATATTAATCATTGCATTGTTCTTTATAAAAAGATATGTAATCAATGACTTTTTTATTTACGAAGAAATTTATACAATCATGATGTATTCATTGTTTTACAAATTCCTTCGGAATGATTTTTTTTTTATATAATTTGATAAAGATGCGTGGATTGTTTAAATAAAACTGAAAATTATATCGGAAAGATTTTCTTAAATATAGCGTCGTTTCTTCCTGACTGAATTTCGTGATTATCAATGGAGCTAAAACAACCTTCGGATTATTTTAGGGATTTTGTCAATAAATCGTCAAATATCTAAATCAATATGTATAATATATATACGAATATTTATTTATTTATTTATTTATTTATTTATTTATTTATTTGCCAAAGGTTTACAAAGAGGAATAATCAATAATGGCGACAAAATCTTTCAGAGTTAGAACTGATCCCTAGCTAGATTACAAAAATAATCTGTGTTAAGGGATCA
>DWAJ01006454.1:0-10354 GCA_018238005.1 Eurema mandarina | reverse complement strand
GTAATTTTCTTTCATTGATGTCAAAATATGTCAAATGACATTTCGATACGTTTCGTTCCTCAGATTACGATTACGCTCCGCTACCAAAACTCCAGTATCGGGAGTATAATTATATAGGTTAATGACTGTTTGCTTGGAAAATGTTGAAACACGTATTTTATTCAAAAAACAGGAACAAATAAATAATTATTTTGTATGTCAAAACCCGGAAATATGTATTTTTTATAATTCATTAATGCGTTTACAACACAGTCATAATGATATCTGCTTGAAATGGGACGCATGGGAGGGATCTTTCACAAAAGAGATAGATCGGCGATCCACATTGAAAATCTATCGATGTTTGCTATCCGTTGTTATTGGGACGCAGATTGTAGGTCAATCGACACATCGTTTTCGATCTCCGATTGAAGTGATCTCCCGATCGTGGATTCGATATTGGGACCGGCCGTAAGACATATATTAGTTTTTACAAAAGTAGGAACATATTTTTAAGTTTTTTTTTTATAAAAAAGTAATTTAAAATATTTTAAACCGAGAAATTTTAAAAGCATCTAGGCGTATAAATTTCAAGGCATTATACTTATTCAATTAACAAAAAATAATTTCATATCAAACATAGGTATATGACAATACATATTTCGGGTTAAAATAAATGGAAGCGTATAAGAATTTAACGTTAAACTAAACAGTAGCTTAACTTAATGTTATTTTGTGTCTATTCCACAGTATTTGGAACGCTTATCTTTTTGAAATAAGTACGTGTATTTTCTCTCCCGTGCAGGGTTCATTACAGTCATTACTTTAATGACCGTTTTCTCGCTGCATTATATATTTATTATCTATGGAAACATTAGATACGCCGGCTGCTATTAAAGATGGCGCTTAAAACTTTTGAGCGCTTTTATATCCGAAGTTATTCTATTAAAATTGCTGACAATGTAAAAATTGCTTTTTAACAATTTTGTTTTTTAAAGTTTCCGAATTTAGATTTATTTGGAAGTTTGTCTCTTTGTCTTATGAATATTTTTAAACATTTTCAATAAATATGAATTTATATTATGAAAACAAAATTTGTCATAAATATTTGACGTTACAAAGTTAGTAATTATAAACAGGTTGTTTATGTAAACGCAATTATCATTTTTAAATTAATTAATTTCTTTACGTCGGTCCCAAATAAAACACATCATTAAAATTTTACTCAAATAGGAAAATATTTCTAAGTCGCTTAATGTTCTTGAAATAAAAAAAATTAAACCACATTTAACTAAGTCTTATTTGATCGTGACTTGAAGTAAAATGAAAAAGAATTTCCCCAGTCCACAGAAACAAGTGAAGCTTTTAATAACGCTCGCATTATAGTTGTAGTGTACAATAAGATTAACTACGTCACCCGCAGCCGCGCCGTGCTTTCCAACGAATTTCCTTTATATTAGTTACACAAAAAACCAGATTCTTTTAAAAGTATTATAAATTGTTGAGTGAGTAATTGTACAAATTACTTTGTATTGTTACTTCTTGATGGCATTAAATAAATATTTAAGAAAAAAAAAACAAATTAGTGACGTCAGAAATTTTACGTGGTTTGATTATTATTGAAAAAAAAATACATATATAGGTATGACGAATTCGTATCATCATTAAAGTGTCATCATAGTATTTTATTTCATGATTTTCTTTTAGATTTTAGAATAAGAAATTATGTATTTAGCAACAGTCAGTTGGTTAGAGCTTGTACTTTCTTTAATCGTGTGTGTAACGCCTCTGACATTGATCTTTTTCATAATAGCATAAATACTATTAAAAATAATCTCATTAAATTTTGACCGAATCCTAGCCTAGCTTATTTAGCCTAAGTGTAATTTTTAAGTTTAACTATAAGTGATAGCTTTTAATTGGCATTAATTTACTGTTAATTTCCTGCTTTTTTACCCTTGTGTTATAACGCTGTAAGCTATCCAAATAAAATAAAATAACATAGGCTTAGCTTATGCTTCAACTTAATAGTAATATAAATTGATTAGATTGTGGTCGCCCAATCTTGAAAATTATTGTTAGTGTCTACAGCAATTATATTATACAATATATCCTTTTATATTTGCTATTCATTGACTATGAAACAGTAAACCGAAAAATAAGTAAGTTTTAATGATGAATAGTTTTTCAACTCGTTAACCCAAGTCGTGGGTTACCAATACCTATATTTCTCAGGACGGCAAGCTTTTATAACCGTAAACCGTAAGTTTTTAACAGCAAGACTATTACTTTTAAATAGGTCAATGAGATCATTTTTAAGTACTTTTTAATATTTATTAGTTTGATTTACTCGGAAAACAAGCAGTCCTGAATAAAAGAGCATATAAAAACATTTACGCTTTCGACTTTAGTTTCTTATCAAATCAATCACCTGAAAGAGGTAAATTAAACTTTCACAGCAATAATTGACGCACGATTCACTAATAACATTGATGTTACGCTGAATTTGGTTCGGAATATCAAAAGGGACACACATTTGCATTTCAATTTCAGCCATTAAAAGAGCAGACATGCGAATATTGGGGAAAAATTGTCTATTACGTGAAGGGTCATGAATTTGTGAATAGAGAATGTCAGTCACGTCCGATATGGCGCGTCTTTTGTACGTTTACTCTGCTTTTGTTTAATTTTATTGTCTACTAGTCGCGCCCTGCGGTTTTAGTCACTTACTGATATCATAAGCATTAAAGCAATGTTAATTTTTCATATATGCCATACAAAAAAATGTTCAGAAATAAAATACAATTCAACTTTATACTTATATTACCATCTGGCACCACGCGATTTCGTTTTACCTATCCATGGTACCTATCTTACCAGTTACCTCATACCCTATACCAATTTTTTATCTACGTAAAAAGCATATGAAATAAATATATTGAAATCGGTTCAGCTGTAATCGAGTTATGCATTTAGAAACTTTTGACGATTTAATTTAGTTTTATAGATAAGAGCAATACATTGATTTTGATGTGCAAGATTTGTATCCCTAAAATATTTCTTTTCTTAGTTCCTTCTAGAAAAAGTTGGTCATTGTCCTTGATATACTTTATAATATGGATTCGTTGCCCTCGTTCATATTATGTATTTATATTGTTAATAAAAAAGCTTGTTTCTAGTTAAAAACTATGCTGCCACTGTTACGCTGATATTGTCAACAAACACACTACTACAAGGTACTGCAGCCGGTTTATAAACTTCCCTAACAGTAAATGGATAATCTCCTTTTAAAATTAAAAACATGAAGTAGAAACTCCGGAAACAGAGGATAATTTGCGAGTGAAGGTTTTGAGCTAAATTAATAATAAGTTAAGCGCTACTGAATTAAACTTCCATGATTATATTTTAGTTGGAAGCCTGGACATTATATTTTAGTTTAAGTGAATCACAAGTAACATTTTATATTGAATCGTAGATGTGAATTATATTATGATATAATGGAATCATAATAAGAGCAATTATAGAATTCGATCACTTGAATGTGTCTCTCAGAAATGGGAATACCTATTTATCTTGTAGGATATTCTTTGTACGGAATAGTTTAAAACCATTACCATGACGATTCGAAGTTGTTGTTAAATGTAGCCTAGTTGACTAAATATATGATATATTTGACATGACATAAATCTTTTTTATAGAAATATAATAAGGTTGGCTTAATTTTGTCTGAATTTAAGAATAGTTTATTTTGCATTCATTCAAAATAATATCCTACATTCAAATGCTTGTACATTTTAAATAGTATCCTTGTAAGTCGTGAGGATTCAGTTAAAAGACGAGATCTGGCGTAGTCTAAGTCCATTAATATTAAAACACTTGTACCAACACAAAAACTAGGCATTCCTTTGCCTTCTTCAAACCTTTTTTACTAAAAGTAAGCTTAATTTTTTTGGTACACGTCTTATTTTTCACAAAAAGGTTGTATCTGAATGACTGACCCCAAGGGTATACAGACACTATCTACTCCACTAAGCACTACGCAGCTGGGTTTTTAAACCTTATCTTTATGAACCCTAGACAATGTTTGAGGATTTTTTGTTATTTTAAGATGTTGTTCAAACTTGAACGTTGCTATGCTATATAAAAAAACAGAAGTTCTAGTGTAAAAATAACTGCAATAGGGGAAGAATGTATATGTGATAATTTTTCTTGGATTGAATTAAAGTACTCGTATATGATATCAAAATACAGTTTTATCTAGAATCTGATCTATAAACGCGGCGCGGCTAGTCCTTGTGGCACCTGCACCTGTATAATTTTGTTACACTCAGAATACCGGTATTATTATTTTTATTTATTTTTTATTTAGACTGCTGATAGCATTAAAAATCCAAAGTTTAGCCGTTGTTTTCATCTGAAAGCTTAAAGGACCTTCAAACATCCATACATCTACATAAACTTTGCATAACATATAAATACTGTAATTTAGAGTTTTACATAAAACGTACTTACACAAAAGGTATAGCAACAGTAAAACAATTCAAAGACTTTTCTGTTTTTAAGTTGTACAAAATGGGTGTATTCAAGAAAATTGCTCTGAAATCTGCGTGCGATTGCATAATGCCACTACTCGGAGCGAATTTCCTTGCACTCTCGGCTATTACTTAGATAGTTATAATGTTTATTATCTTTGGAAGTATTTACTTTGCTTTCAATTCAAAAATCTTAAAAGGGAAAGAATTTTCTTTTCCGTTACATATCGTAGGCATCATGACGTGTGAATTAGTAATGCAGACGGAGAATTTATATTTCTTAGTATATTTAGGCATATTTTATATTTCTTGATAATAAAAATGTGGAACATCTATTAAGGTTTTTAGTTTGATAGAAACGTTTGTACTTCTAGTTTAAAACGACATCAAATGTTAAACATTTAACGAGATGTGAAACATAGGGAAGAAGTTGCCAGTTAAAAGTTATGACGTGATGTCGTTTCATTCATTTAACTTGGAAAGTTAAACTGTGTGTGTTTGAAATATAAATTTTAAATATTGCCCTAAGAATTTGGCCAACAGAATTTGTCAGTTGTAGAGGAAGTAAAACTTTATAAAAAGCATCGTAAGAATTCGTATACGTGTTCATTTTTCTATATTTAATTGCGTACTTATTTACTCACTCATAAGTAAGTGCTTCTTTTATATTCGACAATCAATTACTCTGGTGTCTCGTAAAAATATTTTCTGTTTGCTTATAATGATATAATTTATATTCCCCTAACATATTAATAAAGAAAACGACAATGAAAATATTAGTGTTTGAGGTAGGTCAATAAAAGACGAAATAAAAACGATATACCAAGCGACTGAGGAAAATGTGGAAAACATATTTGCTTATATCTGTGGTATGAATCGGGAAGTAGTCATCGTGGATACGACATGAACTCGTTCAGGCAATCCCCAGTTCAGGCCAATATTAAAAATGTAGGCGGAAATACGGAAAAAGGCAGACGGTCGAGTACTGCTTTCGGTTATGAACTGTTCATTTTGCTTTGCCCTATTCCCTATTCGCGACTTCCAGCTTTTCAGTTAGTTAAAACTTTCTAAATTATTCTCGAATGTGGCTGTTTTACGCTTGGATTTGCCGATTTAGGTTTCATGGGCTAGTTGTCGACGTGCTCTCAACTTTTTATTTTAGTTGTTGAGAGCTTTAATGTTTCAGTCAACTGTTAAAACTAGTTAAATTTAATAATTAAGAACGTCATTTAGATTACTTTGAGAATACTCTATATATTTAATTTTTAATAGGAATTGTTTCAAAACATAAGTTTTCTGAGATAGTTTTGCTTTTCATCTGTCCATCTTTCTCTTTGTTTATCTGTCAATATGTGATAAAACAAGTGTAAGAAATATGATATCATACAAAACGGTATTATAATTGTCAATCTACATAAAAGATAAACTGTATTTGTGTTCAAACGTGTAAACACTAACAATAGATTTTAAAAAACTACTTACCTTCATGTCGCCAGTGCCAAAGATGAAACTGCTATATCAAAACTTTAGTGCATTGCCCTTTGACCAAGAAAGTTTGGCTTCTGACTATGAATTGCATACGAATTCCCAACTCATCCCGAACTGTTGAACAAACAATTAAATTTAAATTGTTTTCAAGTCTAGGAATCATTAAAAAATTCAAAATATAAATAATAAGCAAAGCATTCGTTATTCAAGTGTGTATCATGTGTATTAAAAGTGAACAGATAGATGTGGAAGATAATACTTTTGTAAAATGAATAAATTACCATGTCTCATATGGCAATCTGGCTAAGCCGCTTACCTGCAAGATGGTGGCTGACGGAGATTTGCGGTTTCAAACTGCGCCCGTAACATCTGCGTAAATTATGGTTGCCTGGTACTTTATCTTTCTAGACTTTGGATGAGCTCGGGGTTTAAAGTAGTTTTCCTTTGCTTTTTAATCTATTGAATACAAGGAAAATTAGTAGTAGGTACTGCATTGCTATGAAAGACAAAAACTGTAACTAATTAATAAAATAATCTACAGATACTGTAATATATTTTTGTTAACTTTTTGGCTAACAGACCTAGTTATATTACAAAAATGATTAATTTAAGTAATGTACATTAATTATGGTTGTGTTAAAATAATTCATAATCCATTTTATATAGTTATTTTCATTTGAAACGTTTTTTGATATTTAAAGATATGATATTATGTGATGATATTAAATCGGAGTATAATGTGTACTTACATGTGATACGAGATCCCTTGTGTTTTATTCATTTTTGTTTCATAATTGGTGCTATCAGTGCACATTCTAAACACACACAATGGCATTTTTAGTTTGTTCCAGAAACGTTTAACTCGCAGCGATGCCTAAAGCGAACTAAATGTAAGGCGTCCTAATAAGGATGTTTTTGCGTCTTCAAAATGCTGCGCTAATAACATATCTATTTAATATAACATCACTGTTACTGTTAGATAAACGTAACCACATGAAACAGGGTACTATGAAGATAAATCATTTATAATTGTAGGTACGATGGATGACTTAATTTAACAGACTCGCTCTCCGCCGATCGATCGTTAGGGTCGTTAAAAGTTTCACTTGCAATTTAAAACTACCCTCGTCAATTTTGCTTGCAATCATGCTCGGATAGTATTATTTTTAACGTTTAGATCGCTACCTAAACGAATAAAAATTCTATGAAAGTTATGTAGCTATTTTCAAAGGATTAAAAATGAATTCCAATTAAAAAGCTAAAGGCATTTATTAACCAAAATTTGATGGAACAATTAATTTAATAAACAATCTGAACTGTAAAATATTAATTAAATGTGTTTACGAATTTATTAAATCTTTATAGGTTTATTAACATTCCGTTTTTTCCGTCCAATCGTGATCGTTATATTAAGTAAAAATTCCTTATATAATGTAAAAAACCGTTATCAACTTGTTGTGTGGCTAATTCCTCAGCTTAGCAATATAAATGTATCTTCATGTTATTGATTTCATAAGTTAATAATAATAGTTTACAAAAACAAGTGAAAATGTTGCACCAATTGAACGAACTTTTATTATTACAGATTGTAATATTATTAGTAATAAATACATAATCCATATTTACCATACTATTATTATAAATGCGAAAGTAACTCTGTCTTTCTGTCTTTCCATCATGCTAAGACTACTGAGCCGAGTAGAACGAAATTTGGTACAAAGATAGTCTAAAGCCTGGGAAAGGACGTAGGCTACTTTTTTTTTAAATCAACCCCCAAAAGGTTGCGCGAGGGGTTGAACCTTTTTATAATTTTACGCTTTCACGGCCAAACCGCCGAACTGATTGTTATGAAATTTGGTACACAGGTCTAGAGCCTGAGATAAAACATTGTCTACTTATACATAGGCTTTTTAACTGAAAAAAAGAGTTATAAGGGGAGAAGGGGGGTCAAAGTTTATATGAAAGTCCACGCGGACGGAGTCGCGGGCAACAGATAGTACACTATATATCTTGTTTCCCTTGTCGGCACTTATAAAAATGAAGACAGCAGTAATCCAATAAATACAAATATAATATGAGTGACATAAACCCCACAATCTCAGATATGGCAGACTTATTGACGATAAACCGTTTATAGTGGGTCACTCCATATTATATTTCACATCAAAGACAGAAATAAAATCAGGTAGATTGTATCTTTGTCCTACTTTTTGTTTATAACCCAAAGTGGCCAATAAAATATTCCCTTTCATGACATTTTATTGTACCTGTAAATACTTAATTAGATAGAAGCACAAGGATTTATGATCTTTCTTGTGTAAGTTGACAGCGACGCGAAATTTTTGTAGGTTATTAAGATTACGTTACAGGAAAGTTTACATAATTCTTGTTATTTAATAAAAATATGTAAATTGGCTCGTTTAAGAATATAATATACTGTAAGATTCTTCATAACTATTTCGAAAAATAAAAAGGGAATTTTCTCGGTTAAGGCTAATTGCAATGAAGCAGTAGGCACTTACTTAACTTTGGAAGTAATTTCAAAGATAACAGTGAAGTGGGTTGTAAATTATAATATTCATGAGATCATATACTTTTATTATAATATACGAAATTGATCCCCGCTTCCTAAGAATTGTTAAAACACAAACATTGGGAATAAAAAGTGTATCTAAAAATATATTTTAGAGTGTTTATATCTTACTAGCTGTTGCCCGCGACTCCGTCCGCGTGGATTTTCATATAAACGTTGACCCCCATCATAACCCTTTTTCCGTTTAAAAAGTAGCCTGTCCTTCCCCAGGTTCTAGACCATCTGTGTACCAAATTTCGTTCTAATCGGTTCAGTAGTTTTAGCATGATGAAAGGACAGACAGACAGACAGAGTTACTTTCCCACTTATAATATCGGTATGGATTGGGTTTACACTGAAAACTAAATATACATTTTTATTAGGTTTATTATCTCTATATACAAACGAATTTTATAGGTGAAGCTCCAAATGGCAATATATTCCTGAAAATAATAAAAAAAACCGTTGAAAATTTATACGAAATAAAACTTGTCATTGAAACCTTACGTCTTCACAGTGCTCCAGCTCGCAGTTCGCACCCTCTAGGTTAGATTAATTACTCCAAGACGTCACGAGTCGACGTTCCGAGTGCTAACATCAAATCGTATGTGAGTAATATAGATGACGTTCCTCGTTTCCTTTATACCCTTTCAATTAAATTAGTCCCCGGATATATTGCATGTACTGTTTATTAACTACGTTGCTACGTTTTAGTAGTCTCTAACCAATATATTCGGAAAGGTATTAAATGATCTGTGTAAGTTATTGTTGAGCATATATCGATTTTTTACTTTTAATTAAAAGTAATTATAGTGCAGTTTTTTACAATACAATTTTTATACGTATGTGTTTTTCAGTTTACTTTTTACTTTAATTTTTTACCTTAACGTGATTCGTTCGTGGTTGTATCGAAGTTTTACATATTGATTTCAATTAATAATTTTATACAATGGACGTCCAAATCAGGCTTGTTTTAAGTTTGCAACGAAAACAATCTATTGTATTTATAAATTGTAAAGCACGATTTCATGAGCCTTTGTTCGTTGATAATAAGGGAGTACTGGGAACTAAATAGTTCCAAAGTTTATTCGAATACTAAATTCCGTTTCTTAGAATACTTTAGAGTTGTACGAAATACAGGCCGCAATGGTAAGTTCAGAAGAAATTTTGGTTTATGCTGCTTACTTAATTAGGCTCCAAAATAAAAAATATAGAGTATAGTAGAAAAGCACTACAAAGTAAAATTGCCAGCCAAAAATTATTTTAATTTTTAAAGAAGCATTTATAAAATGTGTCTTACAAAAAAATATTACGAGATATGTGGTCCTCATCATATAATTTTAAGGTAAACCCTAAAAATGTTCTTAAGTCTAGTGTTGCAGAAACGAAGTTATGTATTACAACTATCTACATCAATCATATTTCGTTCCTATGAGCTATTTAAAATTACTTTTTTACAAATTCCAACTTTATCAGCCACATTTTGAATATTAACCTCAATTTTATAAATTGCACGAGAGTGATTACAAGGCATATTTTTAACGACTCACGTAGCTTACAAAGGCGTTTTACGAGGTTAAGATTCAACATTATGTTAAAGTGCTTTCAGTACATCTGGGTTCGGATAATTGCGTTTTACACGTAAAATTATATCCATTTTTAGGGTTCCGTAGCCAAAATGGCAAAAACGGAACCCTTATAGTTTCGTCATGTCCGTCTGTCCGTCTGTCCGTCTGTCCGTCTGTCCGTCTGTCACAGCCGATTTACTCGGAAACTATAAGTA
>DWAJ01006453.1:0-10354 GCA_018238005.1 Eurema mandarina | reverse complement strand
ATAATAACTATCGTTTTTTGGAAAACTAACCAATGATGTTTCATTTACTGTTTGTCCTCTATTTCATAAAATGTATAGCAAAAAAATCATCAAATAATACCTAAGTAAACTATTCGAATAAACAGTATTAGTCATAACTATAAAATGTACGTCACTGTCATACAATCGAATAATCCAATAATAGCTTTTTACAAATGTGCAGTATACAAAACAAATCACACGAATAATATCGCAACAAGACGTTACTGTCGCCGTCGAAAATATAAATTTACACGAACAATATCGTAAGTGACATTACTGACCAGAGCTTCACCTACACTAATATAGTAAAATACATCCAGTTAAACTATAACTAAGCCCTTGGAACTATTTAAATTTTGTTGTAATAACCAGGTAGCTGAAAAAATTAGCTTTCATATGCGATATAAAAAGTCTCTGATACTTGTTGTTTAGTGGAGTTATTAAAGAAAAATGGTTTTTTATTTTTCCTGAACATTTACACTTTTACGATTACCGGATTATTCGCGGGGGGCGTCGATATGGAATATACATTTGAAGGACAAATACACTTCCTATCTTAATTTCAATCGTGTTTCTCAGGAACAATGGGACAATGAAAACATTTGTTCAATGATAACGTAACTTCACGCCTATATGCTATTAATGGGTGGGTATAAGTGAGATATAACTGTTATATAGAAATTTGTTTATATTTCAAACAAACAGCGTGCTTTGTCCTAGGCGTTTCTTTTACTATTTTAATTAACTAAATTATTTATAGGCATTGTATTCTTTTTCTCTGTCGTAAAATTAAAAAAAAATGTTTACAGCTTGCAGCGTATAAGCGTATAAGCCTTACCTACACTTGATTCGCTCCATAATTTTGAATATTTAAAAATAACATAGATAAAGAAAGAAGAAATTGAATTTGTTTTGTAATAATACGTAGTGTTTAAATTTCAACTAAACAAAATTTATTTAAAAGTAATTTGTGAAATCGTTTTTATCCATACGATTAGGGGCTAATAAGTCTCTTAGCTACAATACAAAAATTTCAAAATGGTATGAAAGTGTTGATGTAATATGATTGTGCGGATATAATTATTGTCTTTTGATAATGGTCCTGTACTCGGTACAAACCAGTTTCATTTTTGTGCAGAGCTCTCGGTAATGTTAGTGATTCGACAATAATTCATTTTTATGCATGCTTACATAAAAACGAGCAAAAGTATACTCGCTAAGGTTCCGCGAAACAGTTTTCAATTCGTTTGTGTGAATCCAATTATACAAGTTAGTTACCTTTTTTTACTAACCGACTTGTGTCTGAGATAATCCTGTTTGTACATATTATAGATGCAATTAATAAATATATAATACTCCGTTGTCTGCTGATCTTTGACTTTGTGATGTAATCCTGTTCTTTGATAAATATTAAAAAAGATGTTTTCGACGATTTTTATATCGTTTACCTATATTTAGCACTGTTTTTTAAACTTTCTAAAATTAGTATAGATCTTATCCGCTATTACTATAAAAAGCACGTGGTTTTATAATATTGGGTGTGCTCTTGGATGCAAGCTATCCTGTTTGAATATACATTGCGAACGTTTAATATTTTCCATATGGGACCACCAGTCGTCGATTCCTATTATGTCAGCATGTTATGTGAAATGCATATAGGGGGCCCTAAACGCTGCATCGGCGTTCGGCTCACGTCTCGCCTCCATTCAGGGTTGCCATCTATTTAATAGTGTTCACATTATTAGTAATTTGTAAAGTTAATTTATTTGTTTAAGATCCGATTGTGTAAGTTTCCTTGCATTTATTTAATAGTAAGTTGTACT
This sequence comes from Eurema mandarina, assembly GCA_018238005.1. Lineage (NCBI taxonomy): Eukaryota > Metazoa > Arthropoda > Insecta > Lepidoptera > Pieridae > Eurema > Eurema mandarina. The sequence continues at coordinate 8,510 of DWAJ01006453.1, read as the reverse complement.
TTTAAACTTGTTTTTGATAGTATTGTGGCGTATGGTATTATGAAAAACACTGAAAGCCAGCCCAAGATATTTTAGTGTTGATATATTATTTTTTTATTATTAAGTAAAATAAATATTCTTTCTGCTTACTTGTTTAAGTATACAAACAATTTAACACTTCTTCTATATTTATTAAATTTCATAGTTACATTTACATTAAAGTAGTAATTAATTAACAGCTAAAGTTCTCCCAAATCGCAGTGTAGGCAGCCCTACCTCAGAGTGCGTTCTCAAGACGTCACGCGTTGCTCTTCCGTTTGTACGAAGCAATGATGTATGGTGTCCGTAGCGAACCATCTACGTAAAACGTTTGGGAATTTCAATTGGTCGAGCGTTACATTAATTCCTAAAGTAATCGTTATTTCCTTAATTAAAAACTGTAAATTTACATTTCCTGCCTACGAATAACTGAATTATGTAGATATATATGTATGTCAGTATTTACATTCATCAATAACTTTAGTGTTTGTAAATTACTTTTTTTAAGGAAATGGCGAGAAACAAAAGAAGTCGTCTTCTGTGTCATTGATTATTATTAACAGCCTTTAGGACGGAATAGTCTGATGACATTGTATCATAAATAAACATAATTACTTATGCTAAGGAAAATAATGTTTTGTTAAAATATAAAATATAACTTACAATGGTATTATTCCGATTGTATTGTTACCCTTAGCTTTGTTCAAACTATTTAAGCCTCCAACTGTTTTGAACTTTAACACAAGTAATTATACGGCACAATTTATAAATCATAAAATATGTACAGTGCTTGCGCGATATTAATTTAAACGCTACCCTCGCCCTTGACCTTACGAATAATAAACCGCGTACACGGCTCGGACATAACGTAAACTATAAACGGATACGTTAAACAAATAGGCCCTAAAATAAGAAGCGAAGGAGTATAATGTTTGTTTGTTTTACTGGTACGGCTGCTGCTCCCAAAGCGTGCTCTATCTCAACCCATCGTATTACGGGAATCGTGTAATGCTCATTCGATAATACTAAGCTTTTCAATTTGATACTGGTAATACTTTGAGATACCAAAAGTTATGTATGATTGTATGATGACATTATTTTTAACATACAAAGGATGTGACCAGAAGATTAAAACATTGTATTAAAGTTTTTCAATTGTGTACTAGTGTTAGTATTAAAGTTGTATGTTATATTTGATTGTTTCTAACCTAGTGTTTTTATTAGCTGCGCCCCGTGGCCGTACCGGGATAATCCTATACAATAGTGCAAGTTGTAAATTATCCGTGTACCAAATTTCCGATGAATCTATTCAGTATATTTTACGTGAAAGAGTAACAAACATACAGTAATCAACGCGTCTATTCATCCCCATTTCATCCCTCACAAACTTTCGCGTTTATAGAATAGTTTAGGATTTAACTGGTATGGAAAAAAATTATTAGTTACACAAAAATATAGATTAACAGATAATAAATACACATTGGACCCCACACTAGGCACAGCCTGTCACGTGGGGCCTAAGGTTCGTTAAACAAAAATGAAAGTTATACAGAAGTTTACAGTAGGCTCATGCTATTTGCTTTTTATACCTAATAGTAAATGAAATTCTTAAAGTATAAAATATGTAATAACTTAAACTTAAATAGACTTACTTATTTAAGAAACTGTTCTATTTCTATGTAATATTTCTCTGCTAGTTCTCTAGAAATTTAATATTTTAGGTGGGCTGAAGAAGTATGTTCTAAAGATTTATATTTTTCAACATTTTCTACCCCACTATCGATCGACAAAATACAAAGTTTATTCATAAAATAAAACACTATAAAGAAGTGAATAGTACGAGTGAATGAATCTGCGAAAAATCTCTAAAAGTTATTTTAACATGCAAACTTGGCGCCACCGGAGCATTCAAAGCTCCATTGTTATTCAAACTTTTCAATCAGAGCAGCGATCGATTTCCAAACTCCACCCTTTTCTTGCATAATTACCTAAGCCTGAGGCCTACTCCATTCCGATTCTAATATTAAACAATGTCTTTTGAGGGTCCGTGTAGAGGTAATTGCGAGATTCTTACGGAATAAATTTCTATTGAAACAATTTTAAAAGGCTTACTTCATTATTCGGTGTTAATGACGATGAATTGATAATATATTTTAAACAAAGTAACGATTTCAGTGAAGCTATCGATTTGCAAGTCGTTGTATGAATAAAATTTTGCATCATAATGTATTGTTATTTAGTTTCATAGTAACAAAGACGTGTTTATTTAAATTACTATATCAAAGGATAAGGTTAAATAGAAATGGTATCGTATGTATGTTTCTTGCCGTTGTTTCTCTTTCACTTATATATTTATAACGGGCTGTTTTCCTAGTACGTCGTGCATATTTGTTTGCCAATATTTCTTTATAATATTGCCGCGAGGGAAGGAAATTATATTCGAGAGAAAGATAATAACGACCCTTCTTGTCGATGTTGGTTTTTGTCTTATCTTTTTTTAATCCAAAATAATTATTTACTCTGGCTTAAAATTAATGGGGAATTTATTGAATCTAAAATAAAATAATGACTGTGAATAGAAAGCAGTACAAATTTCATTATTATTTAAGAGTTTCGTGTTCTTTAAAAGCAAAAAATACCATAGTTTAACAATTTTATTATGGCGGTAATAAATCTCAAAACCATGTAAGAAAAAGTGGCATTTTACGTTCGATTAGAATAGCAATAGATAGTTGAGGGGCGCGTGACGGACAGACAAAAGGATTCCAGAGTGTAGTCGGCGAGTAGCGATAATGAACCACGCCCGAGGCGGGACTCGCATTGTCTGCGGACCTGGGGTTACATCTCTTACTTTGACGGAAATATTTCAATCAAGCCATTCAGCACGAAGATTAGACTCATCACAAAAGCTCAGCCACTTTTCATTCAACCTCTCCGCCGACCCGTACACTTTTTCATGTTTATGACAATCCGATTTTCACTTTATAACAAAAAATTCCTTTGTAAACAATGTTGCCGATGCGGGCTCAACGAGCGGAAAATTAATTAAAATTCGCATAAAACGAAACGCCGCACGACGATATTTATCCGAGCGATTTGCTGCACGGTCGAGATATTAAATGGATGTAGTTATGTCTCGAGTATTAGCAAAGTTGAAACACTTGTATGAAACAAACTCATTTTGAACTTAAAATGGAATTCGTAACTCGGTACGCCGGTCAATAAAATTCTTAGAAAGAGTTTTACTAGTGTCATATAACAGAATTCATTAGAATTTTTATAGTGCAATCTTCAGCCATCCGTAGCAAGTTTATCTTGAAAACTCACCAGCAATAAAATAGTGGTCGGGTTACGAAACTACAGGCCATGCGTCTTTCAACCGTCGAAACTTATTCCGTAGACTTTCATTATACCGAGAAGTTTCTTTTTAGATTAGCCAAGATGGATGACCTAAAGTAAAATTTAAATTCTAAACGAATCTACAGCTCGAACATTTCGAGTAAAAATCTCGGAGTAAATAAAATAAATTCTCCGAATGTTGGATATAAAATTGGATTTTATTTGTAAGAGGGCACTTGAAATTCTCTTGTCTGCTATCGATACACGATCCGACCTTGACCCGGCGTGGAGTCTGAAAGCTGTCACAAAGGGTAAAACTTCCACACGACCGGCTTCTAATTAACTCTGTTCATTCGGAACTTTTTGTTACACATACCTTTTCAGATCTAAACTTTTTGCTCTCATTTGCTTCGTGAATGCATGAAATAATTCCTTTCAAATGAAAGTTAACGTTCGACGTTAAAATTTGATTTAGAAATGAGTTTTAGCTTTTGGACGGGTAGGGTCGGCAAAAATGTTTAGTTACAACATATTAATTTATTTGTATCGCATTATCTACATCGTGATGGTTTAGCGTCATGTAATGTGTAAATGTAGCGATTATAAAAAGGAAATAGGGCCTTGTTATGTTAACTGAATTCTATTGTGTTGGAGACAGTCACGCAATGCATGTTATTGTCGTTATAATTCCTGTAATAAATGCATTGCGCATTTCATAAACAGAAGGTCGCCACAATGCCTCTACTTTGTATGCCTTTCCAATGCCGCATTATATTTTCATTAAAATTTTACATACAGGCAGCAGCTTGATATGAATGCCAGTTGCTGCTACTGTATACATATGTAGCAACTCGAAGTAAATCATAATAGGTATTGCCTTGACATTGACTTTATTTTACTAAATATAACTACTACATAGAGATGTATTTTTGGGGCAGTGTCTACTTACGGTAAAGTGGTAGTTAGTTTTTGACGAGAAATATATGTATCCAATTACATTTTTTCTATATTTTACGTTTAGTTAGTAAGATAAACTGTAAATGTAATAAAGTATCATCTTTTATCAGTGGTAATATTGAAAACATAGAATAGTTGAAAATGTCTTTTTTCCAGTATCGCTACGTTCAACAAGAGGATTGACCCCAAACCAAAGCTTTTACAGCTGTGATAGATTTCGATTTAAAAATGAAAAACCAGTGCCGTGTTACAATTCGCCCGACGCCCTATTATAAAACCGTGCTGGTAGTTAAAATGTGTTCTCTCAAAAAGGAGAAAATAGTACTCGTATACAATTTATATATTTTTTTTATATTGACATGCGTTGCAAAGTGTTGCCAAAATGTTGATTTAAGAATATTTAACACTCATAATTGTTAATAAATTATATTTATATATCATAGATTTGGATTATAGTGTTTTAAATCAAAGCTAGAAATATTCCTACGATATAACAATGTCTCTAACACAATATTCCTTTTGCATTCGAGCGTCTAAATGTGCATATAATTCTTGATACCGGTTGCCATAAATATGATCACGGTAATATCTCCTAGGTACTAACAAGACGTGTCGTCATTTTGCAAGATAAATTAACGTGGTGATAATTAATTGGTAATTTGTATACGCGACGGGTGGCCGAGCGTGGCAACGAACGCGTGTTTCTTGTTGTGTAGATAATACCGATGCGTCTTCCTAAAATACACGTAACAGTGAGTATTTCAGTCCGCTCCATCGACAGGTAGTCAGGCACACCTCACTGTAGAGAGTAGCTAGTGAACTCCTGAAGCGTCACATATTTGTTACACAACATTGCGTTTGTATTGTAATTCACTTTTAATACGAAATGAATAATAATAATAATTAATAAATACATATTTTCTGGACATTTATACACGACGCCATCTATTTTCAAGCTAAGCAGAAATTCGTGTTATGGCAACTAGATAACCGAATAAATTACACATACATACTTTTCTTTTGTAAATGTTGTGGAAATAATTTTTTTGACATTATCTGAGGTACCTTTTTTGAATGATACAAGAATGTGTTCATAATAAAACAAATGTCGAACGTTTTGTTTTGGAAATTCGATGATTTATTTAATACTTCGATATGTTTCTATAATAATATATTGCTGACTCACTAGATCTTTTTTAGATTTTTCTACAAATACGAATCGACAAGAAATCGTTTCTGTCCATTGTTTTGGCAAACCTCCACGGCTCGAAGCAAACGTCCTATACAATGTCATTTCTTGTAAAAATATGTTTTCATAATACTAACATAAACACATTAATAAAATTTCCCTCGTGTCAGTAATCTCAAGAATAATGATGTCGTTAATGGAATTGCTGTAACAATAAAAACATTGTTTTACAATTCATTATCGTTCTATTAAGGAGACTGGCGTAATATAACTCGCGGTATTGAAGTACAATAAAATAAATGTTTATTGGGCTGACTGTTAATTTGCTTTTTAATACATATTTATTAATATACTACTCTAAGGAGTAACATTTAAATGTTCTGTACACTCTATTTAAAATGGGATTCTACGTTCCTAAAATAACGTGTACCTACATGCCGTATCATCCTACTATTCTGTAGATTGATACTGTAACCAAACCAACCAAATAACTTGGTCATAAAAATTACATACAATTACACACAATGACTTCCATTATTTTAAAAGCCCACAATTTTATACGAGAAGAGAGTGTAAATGGGGTATAAAATAAATGAATATTTAATTGAATAGGACCGCCACTGTTTTACATTCGATCAGATGTAAAGCCTATACAAGTGAAACAAGCGGCGAGCGAGCCGTCCGGATAATCCGGATAATGTTATTAGGCCCCGGGTGATACTGCGCATTTCTGTGAGAAACCATGCTAAAAGAAATTAAATTGTACAAATACAAATTGCCTCCTTTCAATTGATAACGACAAAACGAGGATTATGCTGAGCGAAAACAGCTTTAAAGATATCTGTTTATAATTTCAAAAATAACAATATTCAATATATTACAATACATTAAACAGTTTACACATAACACCAAATCAACTCCGAAACTCCTCAGCACTACTTTTCGAATTACTTTGTTGCTACCGTGTTGAAACCATTTATTCTATCTTGGTTGTTTTATTTTATACAATTCCCATATATTTTTTGTTATGTATAACCTAAAAATAAGCGTGCTTAATGGTTCGGAAAGTCCTAGTACTTAACAGGATATCCCTCTTTATTACGTTGAGACGCCTCAAAGTAGAGTCCCTTACTTCCATTGTAGCTGAGAGGTCGTAAAACAATAAGGGCAACTTCGGAGACACTGAGCAAGTTAATTTTAATTTTATTACTGTGATGTCGCTGGAGAAGTTGTCGGAGAAAGGGTCAACAGCTTAATACAATGTCTTCAACATGCACTCCTGATGAATGAGGAAATTCTTAGCAGAATTGTTTACTTATTGCAGTTAGATAATGTTTCGTTTCTGAGAGCCTCTAGAAAGCAATTACGGAAAAACGTTATCATTATTATCCAAGTTCAATAGTGCTCTTCTATTAATTGGAAGGCGTAAAATATGTTATCTCGCGAAGACATAAACCCGCACCCTTTTAAATTGTAATAACCTAACAAAAATAGCTCGTGTGGATTGCTCTGATAAAACTTTTCATTAGACAGTAAAAAGAGGGGATAAAGGAAACGTAATTCCGTTCTCGTGTTGAGGTCGCGTTAATACGGCAAGGGTCGAAATTCTTTGTGGTACCGGTATTAAGAGACCCTGCAAACTTCTGAAAGGACGGCAATAATCCAAGATAATAAACCCGCTCTACGTATGTACTGTTTGCTGGTTATAGATTTATTTTGCTACTGCCCATAATCATTTCGGAATTTGTCGTGCATTTTACCCTATTTTGTTTGGTAATGAGTACTTAACTTGAGGTAAGATCAGCTCTTAAAGTATTTTTTTTGTTTGTGTTATAAATTTGATTTTTTCATTATCTGGTGTAAATTAGACTTCACAATGTAATATATCCGGCTAGTTTATCCTTTAACAAATATCCACCCAAGTACGTCGCATACGTTGGATAAACGTTGCATTACAACATTGAAACTTCCAGCAGCGAAACGTTCATTAAACAGTTTCATGGCAATAATATACAGAGACTTTACATAGTAAACAACAAACGGCTCGGAGCGATTGAATTACGGACACAAAGCTACGTAAGTCAACCGCTTAAGTCTGCTTTGGGAGAAGTTACACGACCATCGTTCGCGTTCATAGTTTCGGTTGCATGACCTATATATTCATGAGATGTACATGCCATGCATTATTTAAGAAACATCTAAGCTGGGAAATATAGAATGCAGGATCCATTGTAGCGTCGCGTCACAGTTCCGCTTATATCAGTCGGAAGCGAATGCTATTTGTCATCGTCGCCCGTCAATCTGACACCGGGACACGGTAGATTTGACACGATAATTATATCTCCAAATGGCTGTTTTTAGTTTACGTTATTAATCTCTGTCTGGTCGCTAATAGCATCGATCTGAAGCACTTTTTGTAACTTGAAAGGCGAATAATCTGGGACGTAATAACTTCAGCTGTTTTTTTACTAATTACATGATTTATGCAAGAATGAAAGGTTGCATAGGTCATCTTTTATCATCATTATTTAGAAAAACAATGTTCTAAAAACTATTATTTTGTCACACTACTTTTTACTTTTATTGGTTAACCAAATAGAATAGCTTAGAAAAATAGAAAAGAACAGTAGACAAATATCATGTTTCAACACTTACATCGAACTCGCCTGAACTAACATTGCGCGATGTTTCTTCCAATCCATGAGCTTTTATATTTGATTGCAAAATAAACTGTAGCGCTCGTCTAACGTAAGCTTAGTGCGGATGTACCGGCAGACACTTCGATCTGCTATATGTGCGAGGATTCTGTCTCCTAAATCCCTTAAGGTGCTTATCTTTTACACCTTATTCACGGTTGTATCTTAGCTTTAATTTATTTCCTGCTTTCGTTGTTATTTCATACATGTTTTATAAACACTAAGGATTATGTGTGGCTGTTATGCTGTGACTTATTGTTATGTGGGTGTGTATTAGTTAACAATTGGTAAAATGTATACATTTATCGCAT
>DWAJ01006452.1:0-10355 GCA_018238005.1 Eurema mandarina | reverse complement strand
ACCATTAGAAATAGATTTTTATTATAATAAACTACATCAATGCAAGGTGTATAGTTTTTAATAAACCGAAGGACCATCGCGAGAGGTCATTGACTCATCTCGTCATTGAGTCGTCTATGAAATCATAAAAAGAGAAAAGCTGAAATAACCAGTCCGGATAAACAACGAAGAAAAGTACTCACGCTTTTGGTGAATACCGTTTACGTTTCGTCAGGCTAGCTAATTAAATGAAACGTTTCGTTATTATTCGATGTCCTTTTTATCTTAGGAGTGCTTAAAAATGGGGATTAATTATCGAGTATCTGCACTTATATTATAAAGACGATAGTTTGCTGACGAAAGCCTGGAGCGATTTTAAGAAAATTTGTTATGGAGCTGACAATATGGATTAATAGGTACATAGGCTACGATTTACTGCGGAAATATATACAACTTATTTTACCTAATAAACCTCTGATAACACCGAGAGTATTAATTCGTATTTCAAATTATAAAAATTGGTCCATCAAGCAATTTTTATATATTTTGAAACATATAAATTTTATTTCAGCCAAGCTAATTCTGTGAATGTTATCACTTATCACGCTACACAATATTATGTTTTAGTTAAATTGAATTATATTTTTTGATAATTAATAACGCATTGTTGTTCTATATAATAGTTCACGCATCTATGTAATAGATAACAGAAACGCGACACATATATGTTATATAAAATCTCTGAATCACTTAAAACTAGACAAAAGAACTTATTTTAAGTAAACACTTCCTTAGCGTTATTTTATAAATGTAATTTTTTATTATAAAACACTTTTCTTAGAAATCGCTACAGAGCGTAAGACAAAGACAAATATTTTTCGACTAAGTTAACACTTTAACATTAGAATGTAGGGTACATTTTAAACAAATACAAATGCATAGTCATTTCAAATTAAAATACTTTTGCTTGTAAAGCAGCCGACAGCCGATCCTCTTAGTGAGACTTATAATGAAAGCCTATTAGGTAGGTACTGGTCTGGTTGAAAACTAAAGAAAACATGAATCCTTACAAGTTGCAAGTCAACGGAGGAAAGAGGACTCGTCTATAAGCATACAAATAGATGATCAAAATCGACTTTCCTGGTATTTCTGTAACTTTTATAATAATCTACAGTCCGTGAGTAAGCACGAACGTTTTCGTCCATCGTAAAATTATTCACACATCGATAGATCTTATTATTGAATTATTAACCGAATTATAATTTAAATTATACATATATGTAAAAGTTTTGTTTTAATAAAACATATTTTTATCAAAGTAAAAGTCAAAGTCAAAAGGATATTTATTCAACTAGGCTACATATAGTAACACTTTTGAATCGTCATGGTATTACAAAATATTTACCACATAAATGGCATATGAAAGTTGGTTAGTTACTTTCCATAACGTTTAGCTGGTATTGGAACGCAGATAAGTATAAATAATGTCTTAACACATATTATTAATAGATATATTCTGATATTTCTTCAGAAACGAAAACAATATGGGTAGAATCGCCTATTTAATCTACCTGAGTGAGATTCCGATCTTTCTATTTGTATTTCATTCGCATCAATCCTTTACCTATCAAAGCAGAAAAAATATTTCTCAGACTAAAAGACGCCGAACAAACACCTGAGCATTCATTCTGCACAAACAATAACAAAGTTCAAAGCCAAGTTGTAATTTGAATATGATAGCTCAACTGCTGTAAACAAACACAGTTTTAATTTATAGACTTGAATAGTTCGGCGTGGGCGACGTGCACTATGGGTTAGAAATGACTTTTACGCTCCCGGTTTTTAAATGGAGGTATCACTTTACGGATTCTTAGTACTTAGAAGTGCATAACGTTATCCTTTTTTGAAGTCAGCTAAAAATAAGCAAGAAGGCGATGAAGAACATGATTGATTACTAAGACTACTCTGAAACCCTGTATTTGTGGGTGTTAGAAAAGCTGGTATCAAATTTCGTAAGTACATAATAGGTCTTATGATCTGTGCAATGAACTATAAATTGAGCATTTACACGTATAGTTCTTCCTGGAGTAAATAGCCATTACCATTGACAATAATGACAAGTCATCTATCAAAAAATAGGACTATCTTAGTCAGAGGCAAACTTTGCAGTATGCACAGTTAACCCTCCTTAAACAGTATTTTACATTTTAAATGTACCCTGAGTACTTGATACTCGATTGGCAATTGTTTCTCGAGGACATTAACTCGCTGGATATTAAAAACTGTCGTTACGCATGCCACAAGGACACACTTATGTAAATATTTTCTCCTTCACATACTTGGCAAGAAGCCACGGGTGGGTAGCACACAAATAAATTATCAAAACGGCTGGGACCAGAGACCATAGCCAAAGGGGATGGAAGTTAGCCGAGCCAAGTATAGAGAATTTTAATGTTTTTAACCTTGTGTGCGTTTATGTAACTATTCAGATTATATATTATCATGTAAAAACTTAAGCAACGGTCGGTTTTCTGTCTCTCCGTATGTCGAAATCTCCTAAGAGCCCCAAAAGGATTTTCCACTACGATAAAATAAAGAGTCAGTTTAATATTGTATTACTGATATGTCGTACAACTCGTAATAGATCATTTTAATAGGAGTGTTTGTTCTTTTTTCATGCAAAAACTTCTTAACAGATTTTGCTGAAATTTAGCATGCCAATAGATTAGACCCTTTATTAACACATACTTTTATCCCAGCGTTGCCATGGGAACGGAAATCCGCGAGTAAAGCCTCGAATCGCGGCTAGTACAAACTACAAGTATATCAATTTACAGCCTTTGTTTGAAAACGCTCTGCATATCCTGCACTTTGTTTTGGTTTTATTATATTTTCTACATTTGTCTGTGATATTGTTATCTTATTCATCGTATATCTTATATATTATTAAATGTACTTAAATAATGAATCATAAATAATTGAACGCTTGGAAACAACTAGTCTATACTAATTATAAAGAAGTAAAGTTTGTATGTTTGTTAAATTGTAAAGGATAATCTCGGGATCTATTGAAGCGATATTAAAAATTCTTTTACCAATAGAAAACCACATTATTGCTGAGTGTAATAGGCTATATAAAAAAACCGAAAAGGATAATTAACATTATGCCCAACGAAGTGGGCAGGGCTTTTTGTAGGTAATATATTGACAATAATTCTAAAACTATTTTTTTAGTTTAATATTGTTTATCAAGGATATACTATATTATTGTTATATTAATTAAATAAAAAACGCAATAGCAATAATTACTTACCTACTAGTTACACATTTTAATTATATTATATTACTTTATATACGTAAAATGTTCGCTTACTCCGTATAACAATAAATATAAAATCAATTTCTGTGAAATCGATACATATATGAAAAGGTGTATGATTATTTATTTATTTGTCATATACAACAAAATATTACAAAGTCCAATTCCTGATAAGATACGTAACTTATCTAAGCCTCAGATAATTTTCTACTGACACACTTTTGATAAACATAGGCCCAGGAAGATAGGCGTTGTTTTAAAAATAACAAGCACATATTATTATATGTATACCTACAAGAAATTACATAGCAGATAAATATTCTGAACATTAAAAGGTGGCATTCTGTATTAGACCTTTTTAGGTACCTCTGGACGTATTCTATTAATTTTTATTATTACTTTTATTCCATTAAAGAAAATTCATATCGTTTACGTTCTAAAATTTTAATTTTATCATCATATATCGAATCATATAGCGAAATCGGAAAAATTCTATTAAGAATAGTGGTTAATAATAGTAGTTTCTAGTAACACAAAATAGACATGTTAAACCGACTATTACGATAAATTAAATACCCAATTAAATACAAAATTACCTTTTAATTAAAACATTATACCGTTGAATAAAAATGAGGATAATGTCCTTTAAATGAACAAGGTTGTGACAACGTTCCAATTTGCCTGGGGTATAAATTGATTTGTCCGGTGTATAAATCAAATAAATACTGAGGGACAAATTATGATTCACAAAAGTTTACATTAACACTTCAAATTGCCAATTTTCTTTTAACGATAAGCTTTAGTAAATTAGTTAGATTACAGGACTAAATAAAATTTGAAAAAATCTTAGAACGGTATTCCATCTAGTAACAAAGAATTAGTTAAATAAACAGTTAACTTTCAAAGATATAAATACATTATTTAAATCACTTTAGACGACGAATGTTCATATATTTAAAACCTTAGGTAATCAAATGTATTCATTGCAATACAAATCTGTCAATATAACTGCAGTTGAGACGTACTTAACTTTGAATAGCGCTTAACATCGTTATTTGTTATAAAAGTGAAAGTGGGGATGTTTGGTACGCTTTCATCAAAAATCTACTGGCCCAATCGTCATTAAATTGTGTGGCCGTTTTCTTGGAGGTATAGGAGGTCTCCGCTTTTTATAAAATTTATTCAATGTAGGCGAATCAGCTGGTAAAAGCTAGTATACAATAAAATACATAATGTGCAATGAATACGCTAGAGGCAATCTAAGCTATATCTTAGTCACGGTTTGTAGAATGATAAGTTGATAAAAATCCAATCCCTAATAAGCCGAAATGTATGTTGATAAGAAAATATATTAGTGCGCAATAGGCTCAATTTCTGCTTGAAATATACACACACATGCAACAACAGAAATGCGTAACAGGACAGACCTGAAAACTCCTTCACATTATTTTTTTTAGTTACCACAATCTATACTAATATATAAAGCTGAAGAGTTTGTTTGTTTGAACCCGCTAATCTCAGGAACTACTGGTTCGAATTGAAAAATTATTTTTTTATTGAATAGACAATTTATCGAGGAAGGCTTTAGGCTACATAACATCACGCTGCGACTAATAGGAGCGAAGAAATAATGGAAAAACAAATCGACGGGAACGAAGTCGCGAGCAACGGCTAGTAATTAATAAACCACACATATAATGTGAGGTTATATAGACCGTATTTCGATAAAACTGGATTAATTTTAGCACATAAATTGTACTATATCTGTTTATATGTTGTATATTCGCCCGACGTTAATACCGACCCGTCAGCTGTCCATCAATCAATCAATCAATCAATCAATCAATCAATCGGGCGACCCAGCCGAATTATTGATTGATTCCCGTTCGTTGTTATGATAAAAGTTTATTAAGACTCGTTGGAGATCGCGGAGTTGCTTGTGGCCTTGGATAGAGTTTGTCTTTTTTTTATTATAAATTTTAAAGGTCATAAAAGTGATTAGTAACTTTTGCCCGCGACTTTGCTTACGGAATATTTATTTTAACTTAAATACCCTTTACTTCCTTTTTTCATAACAGAAGCTATTTAATTCCTTAACCATAGATCCTTATCAACCAGTTTCATCAAAATTGATCTAGCGTCTTCAGCGTAAATTTTTACAGACATATGCAACACAAATGACTGAAATACTGAAGCATGACATTAATAAGAATGCTAAATCTCGAATAAATATCATAAGCGCGATTCAGAATGTCTTAAGAACCATTTTGAGTTTACATCGCAAGTACCAAGAGGGCTCGACGAAAATTAAAAAAAAAAAGAAAAAAAAAACAATTTGCATTCCCTTCGGAAGCGAGTAAATCTATGTGATATGACAGAGTCGATTTATGACCGTCAGTTAATTACCGAGGGACGAACCACTAACGACTTGTTAAGAACATGTTTTCTTTAAAGTACGCTAGCTCTGTGTATATGAGGCTTTAATTCATTGTGAGCGAAAAACTAGTGAAATTTCTAATTAAGCTTCAGATTCAATTACAATTCTTCGATAATTGAGTTATTAATTTTTAAATAAATAAATAATAATTAATTCGCTAAATAAATGAGTCAAAGTCAAAAATATATATGAACAATTTTGAATTGTCGTGATTTAACAAAACGACAATCGACCACCGGTTCCGAAATCACAGCTTCTTGTCTGTTTCTCTAGAAATAAAACCAAATAGATAATAGTGGATACTTGATTTAATTTAAAGGGAACGCATATTTTTATAGGGTATACATATATTTTTAATTTGGAATACAAAAACTTAAAAAAAAACTGTTTCAATGTAGTTAGTAGCAACATTCAAAGAAATTAAAAAAATAAGATTTTAACGAATATCTATTATCTATATAAAAATTCATATAAACATTATTATGATTCGTTTAGTGCTATTTATCGTAATGTTTATATCGGCGCGCGCGCACGTGTGACGCGTTGAAGGCCGCTGTCAAAACACGCGAACACATCGGCGAACGATACAACACACCCGCGATTGTACGTACGTTTGATTGTGATTGTGATGCGCGGTGACCATGCTTTGGGTTATTTGAGGATATCAGTTTCTATTTATTCAAAATCAAAGTCAAATAGATAAACAGTTATGTGAATTATATTGTATTTTAGTTTTGTATTAACAAAATTGTTAATGGTGGATGTAGAAAGTTTTTTAATTTTTTTTAATATTAGGGTTAAATTTTATCTATGGCTCCAAATTTTTATATATTAGAAAAAAACTTAATGATTGGACATAAATAAGTACGGATGATGAATTAAGATGACAAAATAATATTCAATTAAAGTTACTACGTATAGCCACTTTTAAATATATTTTCTACGGAGCTAGGCTTTATTTTTTACAGAAATAGCCACAAACAATAACTTTAAACATGCATTGAAGGTGTCCTAACTGTTTAATAGCAATATCTACCAGTTGATTTATCTAAAAATGGTCTCAGTCTAAGTCCAAGATATATCTTAGTTATCTAAGCTATATTTAGCTAGACTTTACAATCATCATTCTATTACAAAACAAAAATGTATCTTAAAACAATTTAATAAACTTAAATATCAATTATAGTTTTCATAAAATATGCCATAGAATTAATTCATACAATTTGAAGACAAGTTATATACATATTTATTTATATATTTAAAATTTTCGTCCTATAAAATTGAAAGCCATAGTCACTATACAATGGCTGTTTAGCGAAATCGTCTGCCATACTTTATAGCGATAGCTTTTGATCGAATTATATCTTCCTCTGTTTACTGAATCGTTTTGATCTGATTGTAATTACCTGCTAGTCGACGCGAGCAATTCCTCCGATGCATCGATTGTTTGATGTATCGATTACTCGTGAGTCGTGAATAATATCGATATGACGTATTTATAGATCGTGTGGGTTTCGATTCGATCGGCGATTGAAATCGAAGGATCTAGAAGCGAGTGTTTTCGATTGTATGTTTGTATGTGTATAATGTTTAGGAGAGTCAGTGAATGGTTATAATATGTTTATTAGAGTTACTTATTTTCTTATAATTTTTATTTATAATAATTAGGATACTTAAAATAATGTCAACAAATGAGAAAATACATAGACATACCTTTTTGTAAATACCTACATAATTAATACATATCAACACCCAGACCCTGAAGAAATACAAATGTTATTAGTAATGTTTTTTTTGTGTGGATCGAACCCACAGCCTTTGATGAAGAAAGCACTTGTGTTATCACTGAACCGATGCGGTCGTCAGAGTCCTTTAGCGAAGCCTTCTATTCTGCTTAGTTACTTACTTAGTTAGTTCAAATATAATTGAAGAAAATAGTAACTGAACGTTGCACAAAAATAAATGATTCACATAACGTATGATTCACAATTGGACGGAAAACGAAAAACCCACAATTTGACAAATAAACTAGTTTACACGTCACGATATAGGAGCGATAAAAATTCCACAGTCGTACCGTATAAATCTCGTAGTGTCAATTAAGTCAAGTTAATGCCGAGTTTATGTAAATGTCTGACGAATCGGTCGCGCTGACCGATTTGACCCGATCACTTAAATTTACTTTATGTCAAAGAATTCTTAAGGTAATGTTAAGAGTGTCTCACGGCGCGGCGTCATCTAGTTGATAAATCCTATTCTAATGTCAGAATTAATTGAGATTTCTTTAACAAATTCTAGATCATAATTTGTTTACTAAGTCACAAACTTAAGGTAACTATTATAAAATAACAATTACTAAGCACGTTTTAGACTGAAAGCCTTATTAATAAAACAAGTTTCATGAAAAAAGTTTCATCATTCTAGGAAAAATAGGACTATACTAAAACTTAGCTGTTTGTCCGTCTTTCTGGCCTGTATCTCATGAACAGTGATAGTAAGTTAATTGAAATTTTCACAGATAGGTTGTAATCACATGTGTATTTCTCTTACTGCTATAACAACAGAAACACGCTTGAATGTAATTGCATATAAATAATAGCAACCCTTCGAGAGCAAGTCCCGTACATGGGCGATTTTTAAATTTATGATTAACTGTTTTATTTGTACATCGTCTGTTATAATTGATACAAAATTTTTTGTCTACAACCTAACAAATGTTTCCTCAATAATATTAACATACATTTATATTATAAGCTAGACAAATAATGCTCGGCTCAACACGTCTTTCCATGTCGACATCTCCCACGCAAATGAGCTGTTATTGGAAATCCTTTAGACGCCATTGTCTACCGTTACGAGTCAAATCAGCAACCGTTTACATCAAAATGTTTAAGACACTACATATGGTAACCCGCCCACGGATAACGGTCATCGAATTAATAGAATGTCCCACTCAATTTGGTTGGATTATAGCTAACCAAATTGGCAAATAACGTACTCTTAAGATGATAAATTTACTGTTAAATTGACATAATTAAAATTAATGTGTATAATTAACGCGTCAAATACAAATATATCTGTGTATTTTTATTTAGATAAGATAGGTTTTTGATTTTAAAGTTTTGTTTTGTAGCGTTAAGAAAAAGTCACAGATAGGGATGTTTCTTGGAATTTTAAGAAGGCATTTATAGGGAAATAAGCGACATGGTCACCAATTAGTATGCATATTATAACAAGGTACTTAGGTACGTAGGATAGTATATAAAATATATAAAACCTAGGAACAAACTTTATCAAAATATTTTGTCGTATGTCGAGCATATAAACGAATTGGGAATATAAAGACTCTCTCGAACTACAGGACGGAGTTAACATTTACCTTTTCTATAATAATTGCTATATACGTGACAGACAAACCTGCGTGTACCTACTAGTATAAAAATATACCAATTAAAATAATATTTATGTATATACCAATAACCGCGGGCGACAAGCGACATGTTAATAACAGAAACATTAACGTTGGAAACAAAATAAATATGTTATAAATATGGCGGATGATTAATGGCGCCATTGGCATTGCGCGGGAGCGGCCATCTTGCTTTTTATGTCATTTCAAATATCGTTAAACTAAAGTTAAAAAAATATTTGTAAATATTATACATGTCTTATATGAATAGATTTGCCACTATTTATTAAACTAGTTGTATCTTTCAGCTCTTCTCGGTTTAATACCTAATGTCGTTTGTGCTTTTGATATTCATTATAGCTTTGCTATAAAATAGCTCGATGACACTTTCTATTTGTTACGTCTGTATATATCACCCTAATGCCTAATAAATTGAACCAATTATAATAAATATAATATACACCATATTTTTTTTTTCTAAAAAAACACAGTAGAGATCAAAATCATTCCTTAGAAGGTTGGGTTACTATTTAAATGTTTTCTTGTCCTAAAGTACCTGGACTCCTTAATGTTGTCAGCTCAATTAAATAGGAACAATATAATATCTATACTCTTACTCATTAGGTACCTTAAAACTGGCAATGGTCATCATTTTGTGCTATGACGTCAGATCTTTTAGTCGAGGGTAAACCATCGATTTAGGTTCACTAATTCTTATAGTAAATATTTCTTTGGCACATGTTTTAATTAATTCAATTGTGCCACAGGTTTTCTGTCAAAGATCACTATAAGATGATAAGACCGCCTTTCTCACTTTTACCTTTTTAAGTTTACTTACTTACTTAGGTACTTACTTTTTAAGGCTAGTCGAAAGTTTTGTATGAGTATGCAAGACAGAGTATTTTTATGTTATTATAAAATACTTAATGTTAGTAAGTAACTATTAGTACGACCAACAAAACTGTTCTACAAGTTTGTACATAGTCAAAATTTTTAAGACAAGATTACAATTAATCAGTACAATGTACATGGGCTCTTTATATAATATCAAAGAAATATTTTTTCGTATGTGACGTCATGAAACAAAATTAACAAAAATCATAATCTATACTAGTCTATACTAATATTATAAAGAAGTAAAGTTTGTGTGTTTGTTACATTGTAAGGGGTAATCTCGGGATCTACCACATTATTGCTGAGTGTCATAGGCT
>DWAJ01006451.1:0-10356 GCA_018238005.1 Eurema mandarina | reverse complement strand
CAAACAAACAAACAAACACACTTGACACGCACAACACACACATTTAAGATATTATATTTAATACATTTTTTTTATTGTATGTATAGTATGTATATGTAATTTATTCCGTTATCTAGTTGCCATAACACAAGCTTCGGCTTAGCGTGGAACTAGATGGCGCTGTGTATTAATGTCCTGAAAATATTTATTTATTTATATTTAAAAAAGTACTACCACATAATACATAGATACATAGAACGCATTCATCAATGTTAGGTAGATATTATTAAAACATTCAAAAGTATACAATCATAATAGATTAAATATTTAAAAGGAATTATATTGTACCAATAACAGAAGACAATATTCGAAGTGTTTAAATAGATTTAGAATCGAGAATCAATAAAGCCACTATTTTTATACCCCGGTTGAAGCCAGTCAAAGAGGATATTAATGTTCGAATTTATTAGACAGACTTATGCATATTTAGTCTATTATATATATTCTATAACTAGTATGTATATATTCTATAAATACCATTTTATGTAGCCTAAAGTCTTCCTCGATAAATTATCTATTCAATAAAAATTTTAAATTAAAACTAGTACTTCCTGAGATTAGCGCGTTCAAACAAACAAACAAACTCTTCAGCTTTATATATTAGTATAAATAATAACTACGCTAATCTAAAAACGTCAACCTTCAACAAAAGCCTGTACAACGTAATACATTTTATAATTTATTCCTGCACCGATGTACAAAGAAGTTACTGGACCATTTTCTGGAGGGTAGATACAAAAAATATTCCTATGCGTCACGTTATTAAAACTCAAGGCATTCATAATGTGGGCGCTGACCTGTCCCGCATTTCACGCGGGCTTGCCTCAGACCGAGAGCGGGAGACATCAAAGCCGTCGTGATATATTTTGTAACGAATCCCACCGGTGCGTTTAGT
Organism: Eurema mandarina; assembly: GCA_018238005.1. Lineage (NCBI taxonomy): Eukaryota > Metazoa > Arthropoda > Insecta > Lepidoptera > Pieridae > Eurema > Eurema mandarina. The sequence continues at coordinate 9,422 of DWAJ01006451.1, read as the reverse complement.
ATTGTATTAATAATTCAATCGCAACTAGCTATAGTTTCTTCTTTTTTTATTCTATGAAGTGATGAGATGAGGTGGACGCCCTCCTGATGGTAAGAGAAACGCCAGCCCATAACCAATGTAGTGCTACCCAGAACTTTGCTCCGGGCAGGGGTGCACTACATTGATGCTCGTCGATTTGAGTCATAAGATGTTGAGACTCATTATTATTATTATAATAATTATTATTATTATAAGTGTAAAGTTTTATGTTAGAACCATGCGGTAACACGGTCAAGTAATGGCATCCCATTAGAGATGTCAACTAAAGATAATTTAGTCCCTAAAATATTTTTACCTAATATCTACTAATATCCATACTAATATTATAAATGCGAAAGTCTGTCTGTCTGTCTGTTCATTTCGTTACGCTAAAACTACTGAACCGATTAGAACGAAATTTGGTACACAGATGGTCTAGAGCGTGAGATAAAACGTAGGCTACTTTTTAACTGGAAAAAAGGGTTATAAGGGGGAAAGGGGGACGCGGACGGAGTCGCGGGCATCAGCTAGTACATACATATAATATTACAAAACAAAGACTCACTTCTGCTTTAGAATCAGTTTATACAGCTAAGAACTGACATTACACTTTGATGCGAAAGTTGCATTTTTAAAATAAAATTTACTAACATTTCAGATCTTATTTAATGTTAACAAACGATTAGACATTATGTCTTTATAATATTAAAATACCAATTTAAATTATAATTGACTACTCCCTAATTTAAAATAATAATTGCTTTCAGTCGTAATGATGTCAAGGCCAGTTTTAAGGAGGTATTAAGATCGTTGTAAAAGCAATCGCTGACGGGTGAGATTCCGCTAACGACCGTCTTGAAGGCGATACTTGTACTCCATATACGAGTACCTATACTCGTAAATGTACTTAATATACTGGCACGTGTACTCTTTTAAAGATATAAACGTTTTGACATATTGATGAATTTCATTCTCATGCAGTTTTTTTATATAGATGTAGTGATTTAATAGGAAGGTTTATATGTATAATACATGCATAATATCTGCGAGCGAAGCCGCGCAGGTAATCTATATAATTGAATCTGTGTTTCATCTTCTATTTACGTTAAAATTACAATTATTCAATACTAGCTGTTGCCCGTGACTCCGTCCGCGTGGACTTTCATATAAACTTTGACATCCCTTCCCCCCTTTTAACCCTTGTTTCCAGTTAAAAAGTAGCCTATGTTTTATCGGAGGCTCTGGACATTCTGTGTACCAAATTTCATTACAATTATATACAGTAGTTTTTGCGTGAAGGAAAGACAGACAGTCGGACAGAGTTACTTTCGCATTTCTAAAGTATGGATAATTGAAAATGTGTACATTTTTTAATTCGATAATCCTCCTAATAAAGCAATGAAACTCCAAAAGATATTGGCGAAGTCGGACTTCTACAAAACACCAATATTATGTTATTACCGCATGAAGTCATAATGGGGACATCACCTTTGCAAATTATTCCGCGAATAAAATATTTGAACCTATGTAAAGCCATATAAATACAATATTTCTAAAATCCCACAGTCTATTTGTACACAGATGCAAGTTGCAACATGTTTACCATATTTCAGTGGAAAAACTCAATTTTTATTTTTAAAAACTGTTCACCTCGCCCGCGGCCGATAAAACCTCTGTCTGCGATATTTTTGGGAACTTGTTTATTAAAATCAATAACGCTTGCTGGCTGTGCTTATAGACAGGTACATTTGTTACTTGGAACCTTTTAAAATGCAGTAATGGATGGGAAAGTTTTTTAATAATTGTTTTTTAGGTATTTTATGATTATTTCGGACTAGTGACCCTCCCAGACTTTTTATACCCGAATTCGCTTTTTAAGTTAATAATACGTTCGCTAGTAATTATATTTTATTTATTATTATTATTTTACTAATTGACCCAAATGCCCATCGAGCGATATTAAAGTTTTCAAAATCAGTTCAGTGGGTCAACAGATTAGCCCCTATGACGTTACGAACTCAAAATATGTCTGTTATATAAGTATAAATAACAAGAAAACCTGAAACATTTGTCATAATTCGCAACGACTCAGCCAAAAGGGTCGGTAATCTCACTGTGTGCTTTATATTTTACGCTCAGGAGAGCTTTATAACAATAGTTCTGTTATACAAAGTTTTACCTGCGGCTTCGTCTATGTCAATAATATAAGACGTGCCTATTTCAATAAGCAGACCTTTAAAGGAATTTATATAACGTTTTGTGAATAACAAATTTTATCCCATAGCAATGGCGTAGACTGAAAGGATTTATGAAAATAAAAAGTGTGCTTATGGCGTTACATACACGATCGTGACGGCACGGTAACGCAGCGTTAACAGTACGTAAATATTTCTAAAATACACAAAAAAAAGAAACGTTCACATCTCTAGTGAAATGTCTTCACTTGACGCCGATTTTCCTTTAGAGGATGGTACTCTTAAGTCCAAATTAAGCCTCACAAAATAACTTTTAGCACATCATACCGATAGAAAACAACGGAATATGAACATAATTTTAATTTTTTAAAATCCCATCTTAAAAAGTTGATATAATATGTAGATATATCAAAAGATCCAAACCATATCGTAATGTATGGGGGTGAAATAAACTGGACGTAAAATATTTAACTCCAAAAATTCGGAGGATGCATTTAAAACGCCAAATAACAAGGATCAAGTTAAATGAAATAAGCTATAATCATGGTGGATACTACTTACGTTTTCAGTTTTCGGATTTAAATTTTGAAACTATATATTACTAGTTGACCCGTGGCATAATGTTAACAATCCTTTTTTTAAATAATGTGAATTTCTATTTGTGAAGGATTTTTAAAATCGGTTGAGTAGATTCCGAGATTACCCCTTACAGTAAAACACACAAAATTTACTTCTTTATAATCCTTTTGCTACGTTTCTGATTGTATGTATTGATTTTATAATGTTTTTAATTTGTATTTTTTTTAGTAGCAATAAACACTTATTTATTTATTTATTATAATATTAGCATAGATATAGGATAATATCCTTTATAGATCGTAATTTGATAGCCACGTAAAAACCTTTTAAAAACAACCAACTTTATTAATCCCGCAAGACAGGTGAGCAGAAGTTTCTTTAATAAACAACTTGAGATATCACAAGTTACGGCAGCGTTCCCGAGGTAATTTTATGTCTGTTTTATGTTTTCCTGAAGACGTAGTAATTGCGGGATAAGCATCTATAAAAGTTTTATTGGTATGTCTTTTATTTGGTGGTTAAGGGCACGGAGTTGGGATCGAATGGACACTATTATAATAACTATGCCGTAAATTACTGTGTCTATGTGAATGTTTTTAACGGTTTCAAAAATTTAATAGTTATACAGCAGAAATAGCAGATCCCTTTATAGTACATACTATTAAACCCTATTAAGTCTACATAATATTGGCGTTTTTTTATAGTAACACTTTTGAATGGTCATAATACAATTACAAAATATGTAGGTAACCCCGGTTCGGAAAACAATTTTAAATTAGAACGGTTAAAATTTTTGTACTTGTCTTTAAAAGTAAGAAAGGCAAAAAAGAAATAAGGTAATGTTTTTATTTATATTACTAAAACGATAGAATAGAACGGAAGATAAATTTAAAGTTTTTTTTTTATTTTTGTGTAAAAGTAAATATCAAAAAATCCAAACCATATCGTAATAATTAATATATGGGGGTGAAATTAAAGTCACCGTACAAGAAAGGGGTCAAGGACCTGCACCGTTCGTAATCAAAATAATCATTTAAATTCATACAACGTTTGAGAACTGAATAATTGATATAACCAGACAAAATATTAATATTCCGCGAGAGTTGATAATTTAAAAGTTAATTTTGAGTTCGACTTAAATTTTAAGAACGGTTCAGTGATTTCGAAGGGGCGTAAATATTTGATACGTTAAATCATTTTGGGGTTAACAAAATATTCTGGTTATAAGGAAATAAAACTTGTTATTGCATCTTATAGATTTAATACTATTAGAGTTGATGAACACATTTGAAATGACTAAACATAGTAGCAGTTCATTCTACACAGACTATTCTTCATAATTATCAATAGATTAGAAGTGTCAGAATTTACGTAAGCACAACCACGGGTCAAAGCTAGTCATAAAAAATCTATGAAAAATATATTTTATTCTTAAATATTTCACACGCAACCAATAGAACGTGGTAAAAATAATCAAGAATTTATTCGTACCTAAAAACAAAAATTCATATTAAAATTGCATGGAAAAAAATTTCAAAGCTCGTTAAACTAAGCGAATAACTATCTGAAAAGCAATTTCAAATAAAATACAATTTTAACACGTTTTGTGGTAACGAGATTGAATGAAACAATATAAATTATAACTTATAAGTTGACCCACGAATATAATTCAGGACTAATTTGGAAGGACCGAAACGCCCTTTGCAAAGGTGAATTTGTTTGAAAGACTTGGAAAATAAGTAACTTGGAGTGTTAGGATGTTATAAATAATAAATATCGCTATAATATTTATTTCAAACTATTATCAATAAAGTTATTTATATAATTTGTTATAGACTTATGATGTGAAGACCGCCTTTAAAAGTAACATTATTTTAATAAGTTTAAAAGTTTACGAAGAATAACATTTTTCATTTAGGCCGTGAATTAGATACGTAAAACATTCGTGCCAACTTCGGTGGGCATAATGTTAATTATCAGTTTCGGTTTTTCGCGTAGCCTATAACACTCAGAATATTATAGGAGCGTTTTCTGTTTAATAATAATTTGCATTTGTTTTTTTTTTTTTAATCTTATTACATTCATACATATGAAACGTGATTGCAACACAAAAGTAAACATGTCATGCATAATACACAGTTTAGGCATTGAGCAGTGATATCTTCCAAACAACCTTTGATTTGATTACGATTTTTCATTTTAACATTTTTACTTGTAACAGTAGCTACAAAATACAATAAAAAGCCGTGTAAAAAGCGTATAAAAAATAACGCACAAAATTTACCGCAATTTCAAGGATCTATACCAATTTACAAACCAAAGGTTACGTGACTTGAATTACTCAGGGATATATATTTTAAGCAGGGCGTTTTTTGCGACTAAATCATGTTTTTTGATATTCTTGGGGTGCTTTCTTAAATACGGGATATGACATGGTTCAAATCTGTTAAGCTTAAAAATGCTGTTTTAGATAAATTTAGTTTTATATTAAATGAAATGTATTTTAAACGCTTAAAATACTTCCCTGTTTTTTTCAGATTTTTTTGCCATTCTTATATCATCCGTTGAAACTGTATCTCACGTCCTTTCCCCAATTCTAGTCTAACTTTAAACAAAATTTCACTAAAACCAGTACAGTAGTTTAGACGCAAAAATGACGGAGCCACTTTCATATTTATAATTACAGTATCACCTTCTTTACGGTGATAAAAAGTTTATCGCAAAATTGACTCAAGTTCGCTAAAACTTCATACTCAATAACTCTTTCTAAAACAAGAACGTTCTTAAAATCTCTCTAAGAATCTTAGCAACTCGCAAGTAATTATCAGTTGGAGCACGATCTCGTTAGGATTTGGAATTGTTCAAATACATAAAATAATATACAAAGTTTTGTAACGTCTCCTTGTATCGTTGTATGCTTCATAGATTGGGTTTCACTTACCTGGATGGGCTTAAATTGAAATTTAACTTGATGAATTTCTTATTTGATTTTCAAAGCTTGGGAGACGTGATTTTTTATATGGTTGATATTCATATATGTCCTCATATGAGTATATTGAGATAAAGAAATTTAAAGTATAAAGAGTATTATTTTCATAGATTTGTATAGCTGAACTGTTTAATAAATTTGAGTCTTAAAATTGATTTGCGGATTAACAGCCTTAAAATATTAAAAGTGGGATGTTGAAATAATTTCAATACTGTAGAATTGCTTGAAAATCTTCAACCAATAGAAATCCACAAGATTGGGACATAGGAACACAGAAAATTGATCGTATTTTGATGAAATAAACGTTTATTAGAATAAATATTGCCACTTATGTGCAGCCTAGGATACCATTTGTTAGAGTACCATAATACCAGATGTTAGAGTATCATACTCATAAATACAAAGCTAAATATAGACTTTCATTTGATGGAAAAGTTTTGTAAACACAGAGATCAAAATTTTACTCTTAATAATTTTAAGATAGCGAAGGAATAAATAACTAAACGGTCGTAGGAAGCTCGTCATTTTCACTTACAGTGACGAGGGTGCGAGCATTGATTCACTGAAGTATGATTTGATTCTTTGTTTCTTCTAATGGCTTAAGGTCAAGAAACGTATTTACTTGGAGGTTTACGTTTAAGCTGCAATTTGCTTTCACCATTTTTACATTTTTGTTGAGGTTAATCTGTTTTTGGGAAATCAGATTTTTGTGGTATGATATTTTTTATAAGATTTTGTTTCGAGTTGGAATTTTATAGAAATTGACTGATTTAAAATTTCGGGTATGTTAAAGCATAGGAACTTAAGCATCTAAACATTTGACATTGTGTGTCCTTCGTATTACAAATAACAAGAAATATTAAATTAACTGGAAAAATCACATTTAGAAATACTTAAACGATAAGTACTAAAAATGTGAAAATTATTTTAAGAGCAGTTCAGTGATTCAGAAGATCCTATTCATAATTTCTTTAAGCTCATAAAATAACTTATTCTTTAACATCGATTTAAGTAATTTGTTTTCATAAAAAAAGATGGTAACTACTAAAAGGTTCAGTAAGTAAGAATATAGATAATATGCACAAACTAACACTTTAAAAAGAAACGAACCATCCATTTTATATATTTTTGATCAAAACAATATCGAGCTCGGCGATATATTTATTTCACTTATAACGTTACCAATAGTTTTTCCGGTTGACCCCAGTAATTGTGGATTTTTAGATTTCCCCGGCGACCTTATTGGTTTAAAAAGTAGCCATGTCATTTCCCATCTGATAAATTATTAACAAGCAATTCCAGCTACGATGTAATTGCATCAAATAAATACTTGAAAAGAACTATGTATAAAGATAATAAATTATAAAAATACTGTAAACTTACTTTTAAAATACTGTATTCCTTGATAAAAATAACGCATATTTACCGTTGGAAAGAGACCACCTGCTAATTTTGAATTTAATTGACCGTTATCTCATTCAGACACTAACTACCAGCATACACAGCGTCTGTCGTGCGAAAGAGATATTGGTCGATTTAAGCCAAAATTAGCAGATGGTCTCTTTCTAACCTGTAATGTGCTAACAGAAGAGGCTGAATTTAGCTGATAGTCTAATACATAATAGTGAGTTTTGATTATATATTAGTATTTTTCATCTAAGTTATATTTAATAACTATCAAGGTGTTTACAATATTTTTTCTCAACGCTTTTTTCTTAATATTTTCTCATAATTATGTGCAACGTTTTACCGTGACCTATATCCGTTTGAACCGCAAATTTAATTAAAATTTAATGGGTTTTTCCTAACTCGTGATAATTTATGATTGAATTTATCGTTGTTTGAAAATTATTTATTGCATACCATTATTACGGTAGTTCGAAATACATGATCAGTTTAATTAGAGGGAGTATTTAAAATAAAAAGTAGGATTATTTAGTTTCTAAAGCCATTTTTGGGTTTAAATATACTTGTTTGTTTTAAGGTAGTAATACCCTTTTCATTGATCATGGTAGCTTGATCATTTTATTGCCATATCAAAAATTAAACTAAGTTCTCACAAACTGACAACAACTTCGTATTTTTAAAGCATGTATACCTACACTAATAATTAAATATCATATATATGTTCTCTTCGAAACTATAACTATCTAGTACCGACAGTTCGTAGCCATTCAGGGCTGTCGAATTTTAACAACAGGTAACAGTTTAAGAAATTAATGCATTCATACATTTAAAAGGCTGTATGCAAATAGTTCAGAATAAATGAGTTACTTTAAGGTCTTTTAACAAACATACTTATAAAGTTTATATAATATTATCTAATAGGTATGTAATCTGTTTTTTGTCATTTTCTAAAGGATATTTTGTTCTATATAAGATAAAAACGAGGTGCCGAGTATTTTGAGCACCACTTATTTATGTCACCATTTATTTGTCACCAGTGTGTTACTGGCCTTATAAAAATATAAATGCTCTTTTTTAATTTGTTGCATGATGACTGCTAAATATCAAAAAGGTAGATGTTGTATTAAAACCTATGGAATAGGTACAAGTATTTTCTTAATCACAAAAATGAAATAAAGCTCACGCACAAAGCTAAGAAGCAGAACTCAAGCTTCCTATTAAGCATAATACAAGTAAAATTTCACCAAAGTCCATCGGTTTATTCCGTCGCGAAGCATCTTTTGATGACGTTGAAATTCCCATCTATGAGTTTGAAAGGATCATAATTCCTTTAGAAATTGGTAAACAGGAAAGCTGATTTGTAAGCCAATAATCCGTTGAACATGATTTTAAAAATTGGATTAGAAAAGGTACTTACGTCTGTTTGCATGGAAGAGTTATTCGCAAATACTCCTTAAGATCCTGATAGCTTTATCCGTGAATCGTATTATTAATAAGTGGTTATAATTTACCATATATCCCGTACATTGATATTTTATCTTGGCTGTCTTTTGTGGTTTTAAATTAAGCATATTTAATTGTATTTTTTGATGGAGGCACAGTTTATTTTAGTACTTTTTGTAACTCCATCGACAGCTTCCCGTTTCGGCTTGTGAGCTTAGCTTATCCTGACATTTTTGATGAATGTATTGCCACTTCATTTCTTATAAATAAATTTTCTATTCACGGCAGTTTGAATTAGTTAACTTATCCAAGTGTAACCCGCGAACAATTGCAAAGCTAAGTGCCTCATGGATGGAAGATAAGGATCAGAATTTTGACAGAATTTTACAGGTAAATTTAATCTATCATTTTTCCGCCTCATAGTTTGTAGAACATATGTAAATCATCTATAATCCACACTATTTGACATATAAAGCTACACGCGTCAGAGCTGACCTTGGTATAATTTTATTTCCTCACATTCAAGGTTTACAACTGCATCAGTGCCTAACTAACTTATGCCTTGACCTACCTGTGGTGAATCAATTTATTCTGCTATGTGCCCCAGATCGGCGGCTGTTTCAAGGGTAACATAATCATTTTACAAGGATTCATCTATACTCTGTAATATTGTGGTGAGCAGTCTCTCGATGTTAAGGTCTAAGTCTGTTTGCCTTGAATAAGATTTTAGCAAAGCTTTTTACCTACCTTATAAAAATTTGGAAATAAAATGGACAGGTCTTAGAACTAGT
>DWAJ01006450.1:0-10356 GCA_018238005.1 Eurema mandarina | reverse complement strand
GTCCCAATTAAACATACTTTGTACATGTGTCTTTATATGCAAAATTGTACCCCGACTTACGCGAATTCGACTTACGCGGAGAGCGCTCAGTCCCACCCATCGCGTAAGTCCGGGGTATTACTGTATAACAAATAATCAGCTGAAACAACTTGCCTCAATTTTTGGTGTAGACATAATTTGTGTAACAGGTGCTGTAAATCTTGTAATAATTCCATCTTTATCAAATGCTGGGAATGTGTAAGCTTGGACTGCATGGTTGTCAGTGGCTACATAAAGCCTTTTATCCTTAAAACACACAGCAAGAGCACTCTCTCCGACACAGTGTGATGTTGGATCATCATCTTCTATATCCACCCATATCCTTATATCACCATCATGACCACAAGTGATAATGTGCCTGAAATGTATTTGTTTTTAAATCATTGTGTAACTATCCTAACAAGAGCCTTATTAAGTCTATGTAGTTACAATTCTGAATCACACCGAAACGTTTAATGTATTTTACTAGATAATAAAGTATACAAATTCTTGGCAATCAAAAAAAGTTAGTATAATGTTTATAAAATATATAAATGTTATATAAAATGTTACCTGCCGTCTTCACTGTAACACACATCTGTATGTCCTTCAGCATGGGCATATCTCAGCGGCTTACTAACAATTTTCATTTTATTTTTGTATATTTGGTTTCATAGAGAGATTGGGTTGGTGAGACTTAGGAACTTAAAACTTTAAACGTAGTTAAGACGTATTTTAAGTTTGTACAGATAAACCATTGCAACTTGAAAGTAAAACTTAACAATTTCTTTAAAACAATTTACCACGTGTAATATGTCTGTATAAGAAATAAACAGCTTTTGCTTATTAAATTATTAATAGAGCAACTGTTTTACTTTTTACTTTTAATATAAATTGCCATTTGCCATTTTTCTGTTTAGTTTAATAATTTCGCGGGAAATCTAATGTCAAGTGTCAACTGTCAAAAACGTTCCTTTTAAGATTTTCCTACAATGTACTGAAAATAGTAGAAACTCTACAATAAATAATTAAATTTTAATTAATTACAATAAAAAAAAGATATAAATGTTTTTTAACTAAATTTATTAAGGGCCGTAATATTTCACCCTACCTCACCTAATATTATTATTGGCAACAATTTTGACGTTCTTATTTTAGTTCTATACTTCTTTGAATCTTTGATTAATAATCATTATTCATGGTGCAATTGAGTTGAGTTGTGGTAGTGGACTTGTGAGGTAGTGAATAAGTGTATCCATACGTATTTTATTTCGTATTTGAGGTTAATTTGCCGGTATCAAGATTTTATATAATTAAAAGGTATACATCATAAATGAAAACATAAGACTTTTAAAAAGCTCATAATTAAATATAGTCAAATATACATTATTTAAATTGAGAATATTTATGATTTATTTTATGTATTTTTTTAGATTTATATTATAAATTAATAATGGTAACAAAATACGTTGTATTGAGTTTTATATATAATAGAATTTAAGGAATATCGATTTATTCAGCAACTTGAAACAATTTTTAAGAAATTTTATTTTAGATCTTATACGACTACAGTGTTACGACATACGTACACTTTTTTTAGACGGAGAATATATTTAAGCACACTGCACAAGTGGCAATAGCCAATTGTAACAAGTAGCAGGTAAATTGAGCGTTATGATTATTTTTTTTATAGATGGGCGACCAAGGTTTTCTGAAGCAAAGAGCCGGCTTCGCAACGACTGCAATTCATGCCGGTCAGGATCCCAGCAAATTCCAGGCGGGCGCTGTAGTACCACCTATCGTCACATCTACTACTTTCAAACAATCTGCGCCTGCTGAATACGAGGTAAGTTTATTAAGATATTACTTTGATTTTTTTAACTGAAAAAAAATTTAATCATATAATATTCGAGACTAAGTGTAAACCTATCAAATATAGAATAAGTAATGGTCTTGTAACTAAATAATCTATACTAATATATAAAGCTGAAGAGTTTGTTTGTTTGTTTGTTTGAACGCGCTAATCTCAGGATCTACTGGTTGGAATTGAAAAATTCTTTTTTTATTGAATTGACCATTTATTGAGGAAGGCTTTAGGCTACATAACATCACGCTGCGTCTAATAGGAGCGAAGATATAATGGAAAATATGGAAAAAATGGGGAAAATTATTCATCTTTGAGGACTTCCTTTGCGTGCGCTGCGAAAACGGTCCAAGATACAAAAATAATATGTATGAAAGAATTATTCCTCTTTAAATGATCTAAAAAAAAGTCCGCGACAGTATATGTCTATCTTTTAAGATTGACTCACTATAACATAATAATAGAAATAGATCCGACGGGGACAAAGTCGCGAGCAACAGCTAGTAATTATATAAGCCAACAAGGGCAGTAGGTAACTACATACATAAGTAACTAAAATTCAAAACTTGACTTCAGTTCGTCAAATGGATGCTATGAATAGTCTTAAGGGTTTCGCAAATGTGTTACCGGGCTTTACAAAAACGGAACGGGAATGCAGGATAGGAAGGAGTAGATAAAAGTTTGTCGGAGTCAGGACAACAGCTGTTATACAAAGTCATCTATCTTGGCTTTTGTTTTGTAGTCAAAAATGTTTATAGGATTAACCTTTACCTTTTATATGGCATGTGTATTTGAGCAAAACATCAACAGTATCCGCCACAAACGAGTTCAATCCATATTCTACGGTTCCCCTATTAACTGTCGGATCTAATGACAGGATTATTCTTCGAGCTTTGAGCTTTAATATCGTAGTCACAAGTGTTTATATGAAGCCCTAAATTGGGTTACGTGCTCATTTGCGTACTAAAGTAAACCAGTTTTATCCAGTTTCGGCTGGTTTCCGTTGGCAGATTCCTTAATTATCTGTTGGATCTAATGAGAGGATTAATCTTTGAGCTTTAGAGCTTTAATATTGTAGTCAAAAGTGTATTATATATAAAATATTCGTATTATAAGGCATTATTGTGGGTTTATATTTTGCTATACTAGACAAAACCAGTTCCATCTAGTTTTTACTGGTTTCATTCGACTTTTAAATTGTCTGTTGCATCTCTTGAGTCTAAGTGTCAATGTTGATATCCTTAACCTCTTTTATATATATAAAATACGATATAAATAAAAGGATGTTTATTCTGATGTCAGATGTGTATTGTTCAATTCAAAAAGGTAAAAAGGACATCACAAACACAAGTCGTATCGTATTACAATTGAAAGGAAAGGTAAAATACTGAATGACAGCAAACGTGAATCCATTTTAAAACATATAGCTGTAGGAACCTTTAAATATATATTAAATATGAGTGTATTGTTATTTTTGAAATAATAAAATTTGTGATATTTTAAACAACATAAGAATTATAAGAAAAATTGTATTGGGAGTACTTCCAGAAATTCTTTAAAGTGAATAAATATTTTTATGTTATGCCAAATAACCTATAATAAAACATATTTTACAAAATACATAGATAATTAATTTTGGAATCTTCTTTAATGCAAACAAACAATCATAAGATAATATTTCCTCTTTTATAATTTAAGGTTTTAAATCGTAGACTAGGCTAGGTTCTGATCTAAGTTTATCTTATTCTTAAAAAACATCAAAATACTGGTATTTTTTTTAATAAATCACTTCATATTAACTCGTTAAACACCACATGCACTTAAAATAACCGTAAAAACATTACGCCCGTGACAATGTTCAGTTCTTAAAATGTCTATCAAAAAAGCAGTAACGGTACACAAAAATGTCTAAACTTGGCGAATTCTTCGTACGTACTCGCTTGATGGTTGTTAGTTGCCAGTCCAAGGTTGGCCATTTCGTGGGAATCGTAAATGAGCTAACGAATACAAAGCTACCGGGAACAAGGTTTACGGGGAAATTTCAAAGCTTTCCTTTCGGTTCGCCTTTCGGAAAACTGCTATACAATATTTGCTATTACGTTTTGTAAGAAAGGAGTTGACGATAAGTTCAATGTCAGACTGTTCAATTTGTGTGTTTAGTCTAGCTGAATGTTTTGATGATTTTGACTTTGTTAAGGTTAAGTCTGTGTTAAGTAAAGTTAGACGAGAGAAATGAGGTAAAATGAGAGTATAGTCTATAAAGTGCCTGTACCATGTATAAAGTACAACTTTAACCGACTTGAAAAAAAGGAGGTTTCTCAATTCGACCTTGCTTTTGCTTTTGCTTGCTTTTTTCCATTTGTATAGTAGTCAAAACAATGCATGCAATATGTTTTACAACAGAGTTCTTTATATAATTGTATAAATACGACTAACAATCGAATTATAACGAATTCCATATAAATGAGTCACCTACAAGTACGATAGTCTTATAGTGATGGAAGATATTGGTTGTGTAATAATCTGTTTGGCAGTCAACAAATGACGAAGAAATTGTATCTAGATGGATAATACTATATGATATGATATGATAATGTAACAATCATAAATTACACACCAAAATATATTGAATCAAAATTGTGATTAGGCTGTTAAGATTACTAATATTTGGATGTTTTTTGGTATCTTTGTACATTCATAGTACCACATATTCATTTCAACATATTGCAATTAATTTATGTGTGTTATTATATGATCACACTAACATAATTTGCACATATTTTTTTGAATATATGATTAGTAAAGTTTGTTTTAATTCCGAATACTTATTTACCTTCAAAGGGTAAATAAACATTGCAATAAGCATTTAATTTATTTTAAATCATATTACGTAAATGTATATTTTCTTTTGTCAGTTTTGCATTCAGTTATTACCTAACGATATTTAAGTCGTGGTCTCTTGCTACTTCAAGTTTTGATTAAAGGGTAGATACATAATATATTGTATCTTAAAAAAATCTGTCTTGTGGTGTTATTCGTATAGTTTACGTTTCAATACTAAAATCAAGATAATTAAGAGCCATATAATTTATATTCCGTACCTAATTAATATCCAATGATCCATGAAGATGGAATAAGATATGTGTCAAAATTTAATTGTAACGTAGGTCACATATATAATATATTAAATGGTAAATGCGCAATTGATGCAGTAATTATTTGGTTCAGGTAACCGATACATTGTGTTATGAAAATTTCGCTGCGGGCGAAAGCTATTATAATTTATTAATTTATAATTGACTCAGCTCGTACACTGCTCTGAAATAGTTTAATTATTAGTTTTACATCATGGCGTTTTCAAGTGTAAATTAATATTACGTATGATATAATATCACATGTGTAATGTACATGTTTTTTTTTTTTATTTTATCAGACACAATCACACCCACACACTCACACATATGCACACAGGTACACTTCACACTCACACACTGACACACTCACTCACACTTTTCCTGCCATCACATTAAATTGCAATTTGATCGCTCTTAATTTTATTCAATTTTTATAATGTTGCATTGATATTGTAAACTGAACTTGCTAATAGGGTGGACCCCACTGCTGAGATACAGTATTTTTACTAGTTCAGTAGTCGGGTGACCACAATTATATCTGATGTTAATGATAATCTGTTAATATTAATGATTAAAATGATCTCCTTGCCTCACTGGTAGCCTGGTACAAATTGCTACTAAAAATAGGGTCTGATTGTTACTTTTTCACAGTACCATCCATCTCTATAAAACTGTTCACTATTTTAAAATTGTATTTTTTTAATGTATCGAGATTAATAAATTTGACATTTAGGGTCACGTGAATTAGGTGATAATTAGTAGGTACCTACGTATGAACGAAACCGCTATGTGTTGTACCTATGTTATTGGCATCACAAAAATATCCCTTCGAACTGGTGATAAAAATTTAATGCACTAACAAAAACATAATAGGTATGGCTAACAAAATATTTGCTTAAAAACTACAAAAAGGCTATGATAAGATTGTGTAAGTTAATATTGTTAATTGTATCAACGCGAGATCATAAACAAAACTGAAACCGTAATAAGGGAAAGAGTCTGTTCCGGACATTCTCGTAGTTGCCCGCATTGCGACTAGATGGCGTTGTATGTCCTTAATCGGTAACAAATGAATATCTACTTCTTAGAACTTAGATAAAGTTACAGTCAGTACCTAAATTATAATGCAATACTTTATTCGAAATACTAGATTTCAAGCAAAGCCCGATTTTCTTTTCTATTTATAAAACGGCAGCTTTCCGACCGCAGGAAATAGAATTTAAAAGGATGATAATGAGGACGCCAGCAAATTCACTTTTAAAGTGAAATTTTTGCACAGATCTAAAAGGTGTAAAATAACGTCGACAATTATTATTTGACCTCATTGCTAAGTTATAAATTATGAGTTAAGTGTACATCGGATGCGATATAAGGCTATTGTTTATTTAAAATACTTTCTTATCGCAAACGGCCCGCGCGTTAGCTAACACACTCACATTTACAGCCATTGTATTTGAGTAAAACACATCATAATTGAAGCACAATCGTTTTCGAATTTCGTAATCATACATGGATCGCTGTGAGTAACGCGGCGAGAATAATAAAACAATTTGTAGAACTTCTAGCCGCTGGCGGAACACGGATATAAGCGTAATTCCTAACGCCATAATGTTGTCAAAACGTTGATCGCCCGACATTCGGGCACCGTGAAACAAGCTGAAAGCTATTTACCGAGGGGCGATGTGAATTTCACATCTTCCTGAAAATTAATGAGAAACGGCGCTTGAGGCCTTTCGGGCCGCGCCGATCCACAATACGCGCCGGTGGCGCGCCGATCTGCCCGTTCCGACTATTGAATACTACGCGAAATCGTAAAAACATACTCGTCTTTTTCATTCACACGGACACCGGGCGAGCGTCTCCGTCCCGCCGCTCGGTGCGGCAACGTCGAGCTCCGTTGAGCTTTAATGTCGCTAAACTTAAGGATTAAAATTGCATAATAGCATTTGTGGCGAGTGGAATGTTTACACGCGACTCTATTGCTCTGATTACAGAGTCGACGTTGTATTGTTGGCGGTGCGCGTTACGTCGTTCCGGTTTCGCATGCAATTATTAATTTGCTGTCAAATAAAGGGGCCGCTCACTTGGGCGTGCGTGTCGGAGCGAATTTCTGCCATACTTTGGAATCGCTAGTGATTATTTTTTGTCGTCTTGACCGGATTCGCAGACTGAGAGACATTTTAGAGCAACTATATTTCAGTCTTATACCTTTACGGCTTTTTAATTAGGCTATCCAGTGGTCGTGTTTTATGTTTTTTTACAGTTGATATTGTAATGAGGAGGCCGTTGTCGATTATATTCCTTATCGCGGCGAGTGTTTATGGAGCCGTTATTAAGTACCTACATATAAAGTGCTTAATGGAGTAATTATTTCCTATACGGAGTAGTTGTATTTTTTTCTCGATCCAGTTGCCCTAACATTCCAATATATTGGACAGAAAAGTAAAAAAAAAACATCATACAGGTGTTAACATCTTTAATGATATGTTTATGATAATCTTTCATAGTAATCGATAAATAAATGTAATATAACAATATGTTTCGGTATGTATTTGTGAGAACCCTACACTTATTTTTCCCATAAGCCGAAAACATGAAACATATGTGCCCATCAGATCCGTACCGACAACAGAAAATGTAATTGGTTTCAGTTTAATATACTTACATTGTAAGAAATAATCTATACTAATATATAAAGCTGAAGAGTTTGTTTGTTTGTTTGAACGCACTAATCTCAGGAACTACTGGTTCGACAGTATATGTCTATCTTCTAAGATTGACTCACTATAACATAATAATAGAAATAGATCCGACGGGGACGAAGTCGCGAGCAACAGCTAGTATAATAGAAGAAAACTACTCAAGACATATTTTGTAAAACTAATACCTACTATTGTATTGTTACTTCTAGATGGAAATGCGTTTTATACTAAAGAAATACTTCACAGTATAAAAAAAAAAAAAAAAAAAAATAAAACAATTCATTTGTGCCACAAATTTTACTGTACGATTACTTATGTAGGTAATTATACGACCGGTTTTAGTGTATCACCATGTAAATTTAAATAATAATTAAAGATAATTAAATACCTCGGATAAGTGTTTTGTTTCTTTTATATATTTTACACATAAAATAAACTGAACTAGAAAATTTTATTTACCTATTGTATATTCAAAGTACTTTTTATAGTAAAAGAGTAACTATCAAAGTTTCCTGCCTGTTCTTCTCTGTTGAAACTGTCTTCTGAACTGGTGGTAAATAATTGTTTTATACTGACGAATAAACTTACAAGACTCACCCTAGTTGAATAAAGATACATTTGGCTAAGACTTTGACTTCATAAATCCAGTTCCGAGGAAGATTTAAAATTGTATGGGTGCATATATGCCGTAATTCGATTGTCCGAAAGTGACGCGTGTCTGTTTCGCTGACGGTACGAGATGCTATCTGCCCTGATCCAATTTGACCTCATTCTTATTCATCAGTCGAGTTAGAACGGTTTCTGGTATGGCATTCCGAATGCGTTAGGATTACAAGCTATAGACCACTCTTTTACGATGATTCCAGGTTGTATTGGTTCTAGCTCTGATGTTCGAGTTTTGATTGGTTTTTCCTTTTTTTTATTATAGCGAAGATATTATTAAGTGATTTATTGCTTTTTTCCGATATAACTGTTTATCAGATTTTAGTTATCTTTTAAAGTAGGTTTTGGTGTTTTCTACTATTATAAAGAGGTGAAAGTCTATGAAATTTAGACGTTGGAAGCAACAGATTTTTTTAATTATTTTATCAATAATTAATCAGCTGCTTAATTTAACACAAAACATTTACTAGTCCAAAATCGCCAGGCAGAGGTTCTAAACCTGTATTATATCATATAACATACTCTTTAAAAGGTATAAAATAAATAAAAATATCGAATTATAATGGTCATGCCCGTACGTAAATCTTAATTAACCCCGCCGTAATCAAGGTAACTGACTCAACCATTTACGTAGATACACCATATTAGCTTTTGATAAATTAATTGGTTTTGCATAGTTAATACGCCATGCCTACTCCCGCCCACACCTTGGGGAGATAGGATCTCTGCTCTTTAAAGGTGAGCTCTTCGGGGTATAAGTAGGTATAAGTACCTTTTAAAGTAAATATAGCGTCTACGAATGTTTGGTTTTTGTGTGGGCACATGATAGATTACATTCAGTGACATTACTGGATTTAAATGGTCAAAGTTCGTAAAGTTGCACTTTAACTTGGAGAGCGTTTTTTGCTTGAATTGTTATGGTGGAGTGATGATATTAAGATTAAAAGTTTAGTTAGCAGTAATAAGTTATAATTAGTTGAGTAGAAACGTGATTTCGATATGTTCCGAGTTATTATAGTCTATGGACTATGAATAAGGTGTTTCAAATATTAAAAAAATACTATTTTAATACATCAATCTTTCACAAACTGTTTTTTTTATTAAATTAAGTTGTTCTTAAACAGATTTAAGAGCAGTTGAGTATTAAAACGGTAAATTTATTATCCTGTGATAGAACTTAATATAGTTCCTTTTCATTGACGCAATTTTAAGCTAATCAGAAATTAATGCTAATATAGCCCCTAAACTGGTTGTGTGGGAAATTGTTCCAGAATATAAGAAATAATAAATAAATAATAATCTATATATATGTCACCGGAAAATAACAAGAACAGCAAATTTATAAATTTCCTAGGAAATTTATAAACTTTCGTAGGATTCTATACGAGAGACAAATTGTATTATTTTACGGCCACATTTTCGCAAATTTATCAATTTGCGACGTCTCGT
Source organism: Eurema mandarina (assembly GCA_018238005.1). NCBI lineage: Eukaryota > Metazoa > Arthropoda > Insecta > Lepidoptera > Pieridae > Eurema > Eurema mandarina. Next base: position 526 of record DWAJ01006450.1, on the reverse strand, counting down.
GGTAAATTAATCAACTAACGAATATCCATTCATAAGGCTCTAAATGGTTCGACCAATCACAGAAAAGCTTTCAATTTTACGCTTTTTTAAAATACGGAAAATAACACACTGCTCTCTGATTGGTTGATGTTGACAGTTCACATCATCAGTTCAGATCAGAGCGCACATGACGTTTGTTTATTGCTTACTTATTATTTTACGCGTAAGTTCGGTAAATTGAGAAATTTGCGAAAATGTGGCCGTAAAATAATACAATTTGTCTCTCGTTTAGAATCCTACGAAGGTATATAAATTTCCTAGGAAATTTATAAATTTGCTGTTATTGTTATTTTCCTGTGACATATATAAAAGAAAGTCGTGTTAGTTACACCATTTATAACTCGATAACGGCTCAATTGATTTGGCTGAAAATTGGTGGGGATGTAGCTTAAAACCAGGAGCAGGACATAGGATAGTTTTTATCCACTTTCTAGGGGAATAATTTTTTTATGAAAGTAAACGCGAACGGAGTCGCGGGCAACAGCTA
>DWAJ01006449.1:0-10356 GCA_018238005.1 Eurema mandarina | reverse complement strand
AAACATAAATGACGCGTACTATACATATGTTTGATTCACTTATGTTATCTTAAGTCAACAAGTGTATGTTTTGTAACTTTGTAGTAGATATTAAAAAATAATTAATAGATTTTTTTAAGTATAAAGAGATTGTTGTTTTTGGTACATACCACAGAATTCCGTCTGTCTTTTTCAATTGCAGAAAATATCACAAACATTATTTAGATTCATAGAGACTTAGTGAACATAAAGAATAGAATGCCCACGAATATTTTATTTTACTTTGATCAAGTTTTGTTGTGTAACTTATCGTAATGAAAAATAAAGTTCTTAAAACCTTAACGAACATATATTTTATAACTATGTATATGTCAAATATGTTTTTTGCAGGTAAAGTCTGTTCCATAGACTTGAACTCGCGCGGGGAATCCCCGGTGCTCCGGCCCAGCTTTGCTCTAACAGTGGGGTTTAAAAGTTGCTACATTGTCCGATGTAGCAATTTGACGCCGATACCTACTAGTGTTAACTGGCAGGAGCAGATCGGTGAGTTTGACTTATAGTATTAAAAAATATTGGCACATTAAAATCATAATTGTATAAAAGATTAAGAGAAAAAAACATATTTTTGTTCATCAGATATAACGGGGGCATATGACTGGAATATATCATCGAAATAATAGTGCCCTGAGACATAGGCTGAGATATATGCCTAGCTTATGTGTTTTCTTTACAAATTTAGAAAAAAAATTATTGGAAACTAACGACTTAAGTAAAAAGAGGGTAGAAGTGAAAAATTTTAGCTTTGACTTACCGAATGAGATCATTAAAGATATCATTAGACTTTTCACAGCTTACTGTTATTCTAAGAGTCTATCACGTGACACTGGCAGGAATTGCTGAAGTCCTCGGCAGGTTGCCATAATTAAAAGGAAAAAAAAGATATCATTAATTATCGTGGGTTTCAAAGTCAAAGTCAAAAGTCAAAAGTATCTTTATTCAATTAGGCTACATAAGGTAACACTTTTGAATCGTCATGGTATTACAAGTTTAGAAGTGTTGAAATTTCATTATAAGTGAATACATGATTAGTTTTTAGTTTTAAATATATCATGGAAGTTTGAATACAGTCGCAAATACATTTGACAGAAAGGACAAATACAAAATAATTATAACCTTCTTACGTCTGCAAAGGTGCACTTTTCTGGTGTGCTAAGATGGAACATAGAGAATTCGTTGAAATCCTACGTAACTTATAACCTACATAAAAAATTCTTTATTTGGAGTAATATTAGTTAGTAATATAGGCTATATCTTATGCCTTTTCCCTGCTTTAAAAATATATACCTAAATATTATTGCAGCAGTTTCATTGCTTCTATACAAATACGCACAATTTGTAATGTCACTGGTGTCTGATGTCAAATAAATAGCCGTGATTCAACACCAGTATCTCCGAACATCAACCGGACAGTATCGATTAAGTACAACAAAGGTTGGTGAAAGTACCACTGGTATTGCGAATACTATGTATCTAATTACCTAATTACCTTTGCAAAAATTAATCTGTTACGTGATTACTCTCTCCTTTGTGGTTTCTAAACACATATGCTCTCGTGACCAAGTAAATTGAACAAAACCTTCTGCCGCTTTCCTTTTTATACATAGAACATTTATTAGATACAATTTTATTATGTTTAATTAAGGTTTGTGGTCGTGTTTATTCGCTTTAATCTCGTTTGAGATTGAACGATCTATTTCTTCACTTTAATATCCACGTACTTAAAGATTTTTCTCTTCAGTCTTAATATTCAGAACAAGAACTTAAACATTTGCATAAGGAAAAATGTGTGCGTAATTTGTTTCACAATTGTGTATTGTATTATTTTTCGCAATTACAATTAATATTTTAATTTTATTGCCTGTTCCGCTTCTCCGTTTTACTGAGCTATTTTTAACTGTTGTTTTAGTGTTGATCTTAACAACGCATGCGCGTTATCGCCGTACGATCAAACGTATTAAAAATAATTGTACGTAATACGCCATAGACTCATCATATAGTTAGCGATTATAATAATTAAGTTTCGAGAGTCTTTGTTCGCATAATGGGATATCGGGCGCGGGTATCTACAAATCTGATAAGACGGTCAAGCGCTACTGTACGGTCGTTCACACTATGGTTTTACTGAGCGTAATTATTGTCTATAAAAATATTTTATACTACTATACTTTTACCAACCCATTTCTTTGTATTAATTAATGATTATTAGTTTGTTTAAGTACACATTTACTTGTCTAATTAAAAGATGGAAAGTAACTTAATAAAACTTTATTAACACGTCAGAACTAACAAAGCTTCAAGTTCAGTACACTTGATTAGCTAAAGATAACCGGGCATGATATAATTATACCTCTCCTAAAGCGGTCTGGAGTGAATGAACACCGTCTATTTTTCCACACATAAAACGTGAAACAGGCTTCAATGCACCTGCTTATCCATCTAAGGAGGTCCGAAACATTGTCATCTGATCGCTTGATCGGCTTGCAATGCTGCGTAAAAGTGAAAATCCCGCCACTTCCTTAGTTTGAGCTGTAAACAGCTACAATTATCTAAACGCCGTGCTATGGCAATTTCCTTGGGTGTTAATATTAATTAAATATAACTCTAGCGAAGTATTTACTTAAGCAATTATAAATACGAAAGTAACTCTGTCTTTCCGTTTCCTTTTTACATTTTGCACTGACATAGGGAAAAAGGAAGCAATGTTTGGGAGAAAAACCCTGTTTTTGTAGCTCATAAAAGCGCGAAACTAAACTACACTTGTAATCAAAGTACTTAAGTCTAATAGTAAACATTTACTTCTCATAAAAGGCATTCTTCTGCGTATAAAATTTTATATCGGCGCCGTCTAAATATAGACCAAACACTCAGACCTCATTGCATATGAATGCCCCCAATAAAGTCGCAAAGAATTTACATACATTATAACCATAATTTTTTCTTCCGGCATCGAGCTCTGTCCCCTCGTATCATATTATCAACGGATGATTATCGATTTTCCCAGCGATTGATAAACTGGCGACATTATTATAGGCACCGTGGGATCGTCCTTAGGAATTACAGGGATATTTTGTAATAGAAACCTTGTATTACAGGGATTGTCTTAGATTGGCTGGTAACCGTTTATTTAATAGTGTCATATTATTTCGAACACTAGCATTTGCATGTAAGAAAAATGTGTGTGTGTCAATAATTAAATTTATGATATTAGGGACGATTATATAATATTATACTTGTTGTGAAGCTAGCATTAAGTAGAGATATTTTGTTAGGCTGAATTCTGCCGATTTTTGGTCGTTCTGGTTGGTTTGGTGAAACTACCTTTTCACAGAAAACCAGCATTTAGTGATGGTATCTCATCAGAGATGTTAAGCATTGCGAATGTTTATCGTTGGAGGTGGTCACTTACCACCTCTTGCTTAGGTGCATGGAAGAGAAATTAGATAAAAAAATTAGTAGAAAATTTTACGACAATTTTTTTTATTTGCCTGATTACGTCTGACATATTAAGTATGGATTATACCGCGTTAGACCCGCATTATGCCGAATTAGCAACACGATAGCGAACTTCCTGTTATTTGTGCGAAATATATTTGTTATACGGAAATTAAGACAGCGTGGCGTGCATGAAAGTAATTGACATTAATGGAACCAAATACGCATGCGATAAGTACTTTCTACAACTGTAACTCAATTGGCGTGCTCGTTTTTGACAAATAGTTCACACGGATTATTGGAAACAAGACAATTAACTGATTCTATGATACGTGACCTTAAAATTGTTTTGTTGGAAGTTATTAATTTAACAAACAGTAATTAAGTTAATAAGCCTTATCCTAATTTATATAAATTACGCGTCACGTTATTTGTCCGCGATTGACTCCTAAACTACTGAACCGATATTAAATTAAATTTGCACATCGTGTGCAGTGTGACCCCACTTAAAAGATAGCTTACATCATAATATATGTGAGCGAAGCGTGGGGGGGGGGGGTCGCTAGTATAACTATAAGAAGTATTTTCATATGACATAATAAAGATATATTTTAAGATTATTTCAATGATTGGCAGTCAAATAAAAAATTGTATAATTTTAAGGCCACGGTCACACCTAGGTACATATTTATTCCGCACGTACACGGAGTGTCAATAAAGTTGACATCGCAGAATCATTCACTAGTACTACACCGTATTCGCGATATAGCCTATTAATATTAATGCTATGTCTGAAATAAACCACGCACTCGTGTGAACTTAAAATTAAAATATCCGTAACGCGATCGTGATGCGTTTTATTAAACACCTAACTGTGCCGAGCTTGTAATGTTTGGTCCAAATTATAGCGATTTTTGGCTATTGAAAAATAAAGAACTGTTTCGTTAAGATCTGACGATATACAATCCTGAATATTAAGAAATTTAATTCAAGATAGCAAACTGATTAGAAATTGTTTTTCTTAATGCTGTATATGTCGATTATAATATGCAACTTGCATAATATAAAAGTTTTGTTTCTTCACTGTAAGTATTAGATGCTTAGGTAAAGAGATGTTGTACCTACTTTAAAGATAAAAAAGTTCTAGAAATTAGTGCACGACATCTTTTTCGTTTAAGTGTAATACAAATAAAAAAGGAATTTAAACGCAAGAGCAAGGTTAGTAGTTACATTGTTTTTAGTTTACTCGAGTGTCCTGTCATTAACTCCTGATGTCTCCATCATCAAGTTTTTCTGATTCAAGTCTTTAAAAGTCCATAATATTATGCAATGCCAATTACCACTGTTATACTTGCATATTATATGTGTATTTATTTAGCGAATTAATGTACTTTATATTGAACTGAACTGTAGTCCAATATAAATACAATATTTTTGAGTCATAGTATTACAAAACAACCATAAAATTATTATTAATACGACTCACTTAAACCTTTAAAAACTATTTATAAAATGTTTTATTAACGAATAATTCAGTTCCAAGCCTTCTTCTTATATCTGTTGAGAATAAAAAGTAAAATAAATGTATACTGCTAATCACTTGAAGTCATTCTTCGAACAGATACAAATAGATGTTCGTAGCTTTATCAGACTTTTATTTCTGATTGCTTTACAAATGTTTTTTAGATTCATGGTATGGAACATGACATTTTTTGTGCTTCAATGATTCTAATGAGCGACAATCGTCGATCTAATTACCTGTAACTACCTTCAACGATCCGTATTAGGTCAACGTAGCGTAATCGAAGCATATTGCATATCAGTCATTGTATAATTGTTACATTGCTTGTTTAATAGCCGACAGCGGTGGACCATTGAGGTTGACCAGGTGAAAACCATTGAGGTTTTCAAAGACACATAATGTGATACTTGTAAATACAAGGAGGCCGTAGTTAAGGATTTTAACTTTTCTTTATTACATACCATAAAAACAGTCACTGTCTTCTGTCTGTCCCTTTAATTTTTTAAACTACGCAACCTATTTTGATGCGGTTTTTATCAGATAGAGTGGTTCAAGTAGAATCATCAATAAATGTAAGAACAGCAAGGTTATTTATGAATATCTTATACCTTATTATGGTGAAATATTTAGAACAAAATTCTGATTAAATGTTAAAAATCGCTATCATTTGCACCAAACGGTAAATGAATTAACAAAAACACAGATTTTTAATTAACGGTGCGTTGAGGAGCGAAGACGGGGCGGAACAATTGTATCATTAGTGAGGAAACATTAATATATTCTTATATTTGCATACATCTTGTTAGGTTTTATGGCTTGGCGTGTGTTCATTGTTCAATTAAAAATGTTAATAGTGTCTTAAGATTGTAGTGTCAATAGCACAATAAGATGTTTGGTTAATTAGATTATGTTGCCATGTAGAAAGAATCCTGGGGAAAAATAGTATATAAACATAAATAAGACTAAGAACAATATAATATATCTATTAAGTATAATCAATTGGGAAAAAGGCTACTTACCAAATAGAAGAATTATTCCGTAAAGCGAATGATAATTATAAAAACACAATATAATATTTGGGTCTCAAGCATATTTTTGCTATAATTATTTTCTATTCTTCGTAAAATGGCAGTGTTTCGTTGCCACAATTTACTCAAAATAAAAATAATTGCGGGTAGATGTTTTTGGACTGACGTTTAAAACATTTTTTATTGCGCAGTTTTGTCAATTGATACATATGTTCCATTTTTGAATGCGGGAAAATGAAATCATATATAACTGAGTCGTAAGTTCGATGATTCGTCGTATTGAAAATAAATCCATTTTCATTGGTCTATAAGCGTATATGTAAAGGTAACGAGTAATTTAAATCGATTATTCTAGTGGTATACACGGCCGAATTCTTGTTTAAGTGGGTGTCTGGGGCAAGAAAGGATCTATGACGACGGAGAATCTAACACCTAATATATATGAATGTATATAGTTTGAATGTTTACAAGAAATAGTTAAAATATGCATATCGTCAAGAACTTATTGTAATTACTAATTAGCTAAGTATGAAGAAACATTTTGGATGGAACTAAAAAGGTGTATGTATAATAATTTTATACTACGTATATTTAATTTGAAACATATTATTTCACATTGGAATATGTTTTGTTTTTGTACACGACAAACGAAATTATAATTTTTAAATCTTATCTAAGATGTAAAGACTCAAAGAGTATGTCTACATAAGTTCTCTTATTGTAAGAAAATATTTAAATTATACTAATATATTTACAATAAACTAAAAACAGAAGCAATATTCAAATTTCAGGCCAATCTGAATTTGAATACTAAATTATTCAAAATGTACAGTTAAAAAGCAATTACCTACTGTTATCCGAAGCGTGAAGTTTATTTTCTTAGCAAAATATTTGAGTTTGTTGAACTAAGTGCAAGATCAATTAATGGAGAAATTGGTGGTGGATCTGCTTGCACCATAACTAAATGGTTAGTGACTTATGTTTCGTGGGCGTTTAGTATTAGGAGATTCGGTTTATGAGTGCCAAATTTGTCGCAAAGCTTAGCGGTCAACGTGATATTAAGTACGAAAACTGTTTGCTGAAATACTAAATCTTTTTTTTAGTTTTCTTTAGAAGTTATTACCATAGTGTGTAAACTTTTAGCTATGATAATATTTCAAATTTCTATAAAATGTATTATAATAAAATGAGTCGCTAAATGTGTTGTTAAAATGTACCTATATCGATAATAGCTTAACCGATTTCAATAATTCGTTTTATAGAATACTAGCTGCTGCCCGCGAGTCGCGACACGACCCGCTGCACGTGGACTTTTATATAAACTTTGACCCAACCTAACCCTTATTCCAGTTAAAAAGTAGCCTATGTTCTTTCTCAGGTTCTAGGCCATTTTAGTACTAAATTTCGTTCTAATCGGTTCAGTAGTTTTAGCCTGATGGAAAGACAGACAGACAGAGTTACTTTCGTATTTATAATATTAGTATGGATTTTTTGAAATATAAGTATGCTTCATAAGCAAAGAAAAAAAGGGCGAAAATTGAAAAAATAATATACAGTTTTAAAATAAGAATAAATAAAATAAAATCATTGAAAACGTATTAATAGCACCCTTTAAATACGCCAAAAGCTTCTTAATTTTATAAGTGATTTACCGAGATAATAAACAACTCGTGACAAAGGCTACAGGTCTATAGGGCACAATAATTACGATAGTAACGGCTTCAGAAACAGCTTTGTTTGTTTTCTTCGCTTCGACATGACCATTTATACTTGAAATGGTGTGAATATTTTAGACCGCAAATGATCTACGAGTTATGCTTAAGTTTATCTATTAAAATATGTTGTTTAATCTTATGTGTAGTTGTAAAGCGATTGTACTTTATAGCATACTTAAATTAACTTTAAAATATACGCTGTTTTTTCTTCACCTGTCACAAAAAAAGTCACTATTGATGTAATTTTTTGGAAACTTGGAAATCATTGAACTTAGTCAGTTAGTATTCTAATATTGATTTTTTATATCTTAATAATCTTTTCAGAGAAAATAAACTTAATATGTTAGTAGTAGTATCACAGAAATAGGAGCTTCGTCTTAATTGTTTGACACACAATAGTAGTTAGTGTCAAGATACAGCCAGCCTATACTATTACAATGTAAATTACAAATACCAGCCGTTCGTCTATACAGTATATACTGTATAAGTATACGATACCAGCCGGCCCAACTCGATTTCGTTCACGTTGTACTAATCCTACCCGAATCCTTATAATAATAAAGCCTTATAAGGCATAGGCCTTTACCATGTTTTTGCTTAAAAACCATTCTTGTACATCTAGATATAAAAAAAGAATTATATAAATCGGTTCATTATCGAGTTATGCGCTTACCAACACTTTTTCGATTAATTTTTATGTATAAGATTTATTAATTTATAAATTCTTTATTATATGTATTACATAATAACATATACAAAAAAAATACAGAAGAATACAGACACATGTATTGGTAAGCCATTTCTTCCAGGCATCTGTTACGGTTGTCGGTTACTTTATACTATGGCAATAATAAAATAAAATAAAAAAAGCCTTTAATTCCAATACAGTACAAGAGTTATGTTAATACTAAATACATTTTTTTTTACAAATTAAATTATGCTATAATATAAATACATTTTTTTTTTAACTTGCATCTGCAGGGATCCCTTGTCGGGTGAAGGCCTCCTCAAAAGACTACAAACTATGGCAATAAGACCTAAAAATTAGAAACCTATAACAAAAAATATATACTCAACAATAAAACGAATTTACTATGAACATAAATAAATTTCGAATTAATTTACGATGAAACATATAACGCACGATAACATTAACGCAGTGCAAATCAGAAGAACATAAAATTGAGTCGTGAGAATCTCATACTTGATTTAAAGTTGATTCAATTGAAGCTATTATATTGCTGTTTAGTACGTCCGTTACGTAATCTCATTAAGATCGCAGCCTATGTTTTAATGGTTAATAGGGCGTCGAGTGCGCCTCCTGTTTCCCTTGGGAGATTTGAAGGATGGTATACCATGCTTTATGAGCCAATATTTACACCTAAGGCGATATTTTGTTCCTATAACTATACGTTAGTGTCGTAGTTTTTTAGCCCTTTTTATGAAATCGATTTATGCTGATAAATAATTATAAAATAATGAAACTAAAGTGGCTTTGTTCTGCCTGTCTCTATGTATGGTCAAATCTTTAATACTACGCAACAGATTTTCATGCGGTTTTTTTTAAATAGTTATTAGTTAGAGTGATTCAAAGAAAGGTTTATATGCATAGTATATTTGTGCCAAACCGGGGCTGGGTGCTGGTATATTATATTTTAAATTTATATAATAAAAAAAATGTAAGTCTGTGTAGATGTATATAATTATGTTTGTCGCTTTATCACGTAAAGACCACTCAAAGGGTTTGACGCAAGTTTGGCATACAAATAACTTAGGTCTTAACAGATAGGATATTTTGATTTATGGTCGGATTTGACACGGGAAAGAAAACTACGCGCATAAAACCGAGGGATGCGGTTAGTGTAAAAAAAAGTTAACTCGTTTCTTAATCATTTTTTTTTGTTTCATTAAGATAACTTAACATGACACGTACAACGTATTACATTGTGTAAAGACAGGAATTTACGATTATGAGTTTATTTTAAAACTTAAATAAGATTTTAAAAGGAGCCTCTTACATCATATTGAATGAACATCTGTCAATGTTTCATATTTATAGCTTGGACATTCTTGCATTCTTTACGATTGGGATCGTTTTCATCATTTTTATTAAAAACAAAATCTTACCGTACGTTTTGAATTTAATTAGTGTTGCCCTGTGCGAAATTTAAATGAATTTTTAAAACATTTAAATTTAGAATCTCAGTAAACAACAGAATTTATCGGTTTTATTTTGAATTCTTATTTCTTAGAACATTATTATATGTAGGATTAAAAAGTCAATGCTTACCATATCAAGCCGGTGAGTGTTTAAGTGTGGATAATCGAGACCTTCCACAAAGCCGATTTGACTTTCTTTTGAACTCTCGTTTTTGTTTGGGAATACATATCATGTTTAATTACAACATAATAAGATCACAGTAAAGCCCGGTTATGAGATATAAATCAATAAATATTTCATTACATCTAAACACAGCGCCGTCTAGTCGCAAGCTAAGCAGAACTTGTGTTATGGCAACTAGATAATGGAATAAATTACTTAATTAATACTACAATTAATTAATACTTTTCTTTTGTAAATACATACATACAATACATAGCAACGCCCAGACCTCAGAAA
>DWAJ01006448.1:0-10357 GCA_018238005.1 Eurema mandarina | reverse complement strand
GTTTTTTTTTCTAAATTTGTATGTATGTTGAATAAAGCTTTTTTCTGTGTATAGATATAGGTATACCTTAAGGGTGGTTTTTATTCATACATTTAAATTTAATAATAAAAAAAACAATCCCCAAGGGTGGAAAATTGGGGATGAACTTTTTTATACGCAATATCTCCGCCGATTATGAACCAATTTGAACGAAGTCGGTTTTTTTTAAGTTAATTATTTGATTATATCTTCAGAATAACTTTTGGAAGTAAACCCTATTTACACCCTGATTTCTTAGTTCATATTTAGTTATAAGAAATCGGATTTACTATAATTGTACAGCAATAATTACACAGAGTGAAATGTCTGTCTATGTGTAAGTAGCTGTGCTACACACACAGAGACAATATCGTGATTACCTTTCAAGATAAAACGTTCAACAAAATGTTTCAAGAACTAAAGTTAAAATGTAGGATGAATTTTATTCTTATCCAAACAATGAAATCTCAGATGAGTTAGATATGAGATTCTTAATGTAGACTTTTGACCGTATAATATATGAAGAAGTATGTGAAATATATTGAAATCTATAACAATACTATGGATAGTCTTATAATAATGACGAAAAGTTGTTTTCTCTTTCATTAAAAAAAATTGAAACTATATATCATCGATATACCTACGTATTCCAGAACATTATACAAACAAACACACATTACATGGCTTATAAATTAATATGTACCAACCATAGTATCCAGTTAGTACTAAAACATTTTCGTATACGATCGGAAATTGAACGTGCCCTTTGATCTACGTGCGGTTGCCGGTCACGTTTGTAACTACATGTCTTTAGTAATTTCGTCTTATTCAATAACATCAAATATATTGCGCTGTTAAGACATTTAACAACAGACAACAGTCACTAGTACTCTAAGTCGTAGCTTATTATATTATTATATAAGTTATGTCTTTTGAAAGAAACAATAATTGAACAGCATATACAATTATACATAGTAACATAACAAAAGATATTTTCAAAATAAACTTTAAAATAATAAATATAAGTAAAAGATTTAGTTAATTATAATGAAAATAAGACACATTATTGCCCTTTTGACACTTGTACTTTGTATTTGGTGGAGCTGTAAAAAAAGTTTTCTTTTTAGTGATTTGTAATTCAAATCTAAATTATCTTAACCTTTATGACCTTGTGAGATTTAAAACGCTCGTTAATTCTAATCAATACTTTCATTTTGCTTACTTTTATTGTAATGTAGGGGGCAAACGAGAAGGCGATCCATTTGGAGGAAAGTGGTCATCGCGCATGTATAAGAATTTTCAGATACTATTTCATGATTGGCTTAATAACATACAAAAATTTACTTCTCTTTATTGTGTTATACTAAAAACAAGACATTTATTTCACTGTAATAATACAAATAACAATCTGATCGGAGCATCAAAATAAATATTAATAAAAAATTCAGTCTAAGTGATTCATTTCCAAATGACAGCTATCGGGGAAAATGAGAAATGGCTCGGATTAAGGCGAAACAAAAAACGCTTCGAAAAGGAATGACCTCATCCTTTTATGATTAAGTACTTTGAAGCTTTCGAGAAAGCACGGCTAAAGGCTATCTACCCTTTTTAGCGCACATTGGCGAGGTGAGAATGCTTTGACTGGTTTTCAGAGATCTTTTACTAGTACCTAGTGAAATGTTCGCAGATTTTTCGTTAGCGTTTTTTATCAGGACACTGATGGATCGGGGATTGATACGCTTAAAATGGGTATGGCTCATAATTGCAGAAATAAAATGCTGAAGCTTCTTTTTAATGAAGGTTCAGTAGAATTCAATAATGAGTCTATAGGCTTCTTTTAAAGAGGACTATTTCCATAGGAAGTCGTTATTGCACAGGAAAGAATTATATGACCAGTGTAGACACATTAGTTGAACCAAGTATTTGTTTGTTTGTTAATTTGTTAGACACCTATTTTGAATAAAAAAATATTCTTAGTTCGAATAAAAAACCTATACTTTCATTTCAATAGAAATAAAATCTCTTTTAACTGGACAATTTAACTTACTTACGATGTGCTTTGAAAAAATGTATATTAGCAACATAAAGGAGAAATAATGAAAGCTAATAGTTTCAATTTGACATTAATAGAAGCCAATTTAATTGCCCTATCAGCAATTAATGTGCTCATTAGTCGAACTGGTTCCACTAATTCGATACTGGAATCGTCGTTAGAAACACGAGGGTAATTTACACAGAGGTATGCTGTCATATAATTTTCATATATAATGTAGAATATATACTATATAAATACCCTTTCTATTAAACCCATGAATCTGCCAGCTTATTTGGGGTACCACCCTTCTTTTATTTTCCTCTCTATTTACCTTTATTCTCTTTCACAAAATTGTTTTCAATTTCCCTTTTAATGGGAAAAAAGCTCTTAGATAGTCCAAGACCTTGACCTTGACTTACCTTAAAGAGACTGACAATATTTGTTATGATATTATGTTAAAATATGAAGAATGTGTGGTAAGTGGAAGCATTGTATTCCCATTTTTCTCTTCTCTATACCGTTCAATATTCCTTTTAGTTTTATCAAAAATGTTAGTTTCTTTCCTACTTTAAAGGTCATTGTCTACTATCAGGCAAACCTCCTGCTCAGTTGCCTAATACCACAAAAAAATTTAAATACGCTTATACCAATTCTGCACTATTCTAGTATCGAAACTCTATTAGTATTGATAATGCTACTAATTATACGCTCATACATGACTAATACGCTTTCAATAACAATGTAACCTTTAGATCGGATAATTAACAAGTATTATTGAGTGTAATAATATGAGTACTAACTAAACAGATGGATTATCATTAGCTCGAAATTCGCTGGATAATTAGTCAGTTGGTTATGTCGTAATATTGATGGTTAATGTTTAGTAATTACTTGTCACCTGGGATCGTGAGGCTTTGTAATTATATTGAAATCAATCAATTTTATTGTAAGATTTGGTGAGAGATAATTTTGTTTGGACGTTTTGTGATTGTTTATAAAGATAGAATATTTTGATTTGTTAACCTCAAATAAACTTTAGAATGCTGTTGATTTACGGTCGCAGGACAGTGACCTTTTTATGTATGAATATAATAATGGTTGTTGTTATTGTGTGAGTACTTTAATAAATATTATTACTTTGTTATGTTGAACATGTTAGTTCTTTACCTTACATACTGTTTATTGAACCGGTGGCGCATTATTGTTTTGTAGTACTATAACAATTCAAGTGTTACTATAATATTATGTACTATGTAGCCTAGTTGAATAAAGATATTTGACTTTAATTTTACCTTTGGACTTGTCTCTTATGTTAGATATAATATTATGTCGTTATATATATATAGGGTTTGGATCTACTTTTTAATTTTTCTTGTTTTTTAAATTGAAAATAAAAACCATATTCCATTCGTCATGAACTTTATTGTGTCTTAATTTTTACTTGATACTTCTCAAAGGATTTGATAACGGTTAGTCAATATTTTATTCAGAAAGAAAGATGTATGACTTACGGCCGATCCAGAGAGCGTTCGACATACTTCGTTCGCGATAAAACAGAGATTTCTTTTAGTCTATAAAGTTAAAACTTTAATTTAGAGAGTGTTTCATCGTAGACGCAGTATTAACGCAGTCTGAAATTTCAAAAGACTAATTCAATAACGCGAAAGTACACAAAAGATACACATCTTAGATACGAACACAAATAAATAATGTAAAACACACGAGGTCGTCACACTGAGCGAACATTAACTTCTGATGAGACAAGTTAAAATTTTGAGTACACAGTCGTAAATCCTATTTTACACAATTTGGCAAAACGAACCCGAGAATCCGAACTTAACATTTTATACAGTAATACGATAATTTACATTAACTTTACATACAGTCTTTACGTTCTAAGTATTTACACAGACGCCATTTTAAATGTCATCGACTAAGTACTTGGAGTTATGTTTCCACGCGCGCGGTTCGCTTCGTCGCGACCGAAAACCATTCATAATGGATGTATGTACACGAATCTATGAACGTTAAAATTATTTACAAACGGGTTGCGATATTTACAACTATGTATCAGTGAGCCTATCGCCTCTACAGTCACTCTACACATAATTGTAAATATCTTCCATTTCTCATACGTTCATCTCGGACATGGCGGCTTGTGGCACGCGGGATTTCTGCGCGAAGTGTGGGGGGGAAGTAGCCCCCCCCACCCCGCCCGCGCCCCCCGCCCCGCCCGCCGCCTGCCCCGTCTGCGCCTGCACGTCGGGCAGGTTGCCGCTGCTCATGAAACTAGCGTTCTTAGGAAGGGTCATGCAGTTGGACGCGTTGCAAATCTGGTTCTGGTAGCTGAACCCCACTTTCCTAGGCAGCGTCGTGCACTGCCCTCGATTCGGACTAGCCTTCTGAAGGTTCGACATTTGTATACCAGTGTGGCAGACGTTAGGGCAGTTGGCGTTCGTAAAGTGAGGGACTCGGTTCGTCATCGCTATGATCGCGTTTTTGTCCTGATGGTCGATGTCCACGATTGTGCTGGAACTCTGCGAGTGTCCGACGAAGTAGTGAGGATGCTTCGACACGTCGAACGTGGAATTGTGGTTGCGTTTCTGCTGCTGTAGCGCTTTGACTTGCAATCTAGTTTTATCGCGTTGGTAGTAGACTCCGGCGAAGATGAGTACGTTGAGGATTAGCAAGGAGCAGCCTATGGCGATCGTGACGCTCAGTGCTGTAGAGTAGGCGGTGTAGCTGGCGACTTCCAAGTTCGAAACGTCCTGAGTCTGAGAGTTGTTCGGTTGGGATTGCGTCACGGGAGACCCCGGTCGAGCCGACATGAAGCTTATGCAGGTAGTGACGTAGGTGTCCATGGTGGTTGACGGTATATCTAGAGTGACGTTGTAGGACTTTCTGTAGAGCTCCAAGGTGGGGTCGTAGTAGTTGGCGCGGGTCAAGGGATCCGCTCGGACGAGACCGTCGTACAGTTCAGGGTCGTTGTGGTTTCGGAAGAGGTTGTGTTTCGCGACCACGTCCTTCATGCCCGCGCGGTGGATCTCGGGGATGAGTCGCAGCCAAACGGACAGCTGGTGCGCTCTGTAGTGATTTTTCATGCGAGGTTTCATTCCTGTAAAGTAACTCCATTGTAGGAAAATTGATATTGTATTGGTATAGGTATAGGTAATAAGTGAGGGCTTATTTTCGACAAAAACTCATTATGTTAATGTAAACAGTTATAAGGCAGAGATTTGGAATATTGACAATTCCTTACCAATTTCTAAATACTTCTGATGAAGTGTATCATATTCGTCCCAAACGATGCTTTTGTATTTATTCCTTTCTCTGGATATCGGTAGCACTGATTCTTGGCGTTGCAGCTCATTGGGATTTCTAGAAAAAAAATCATATATTGTAATTCAAATAAAATAAAAAAGCTCCCGAATTGATTTCATTTTGTGCGTTTTGTGTAACATGGAAACTCGCTGGTTGTTATGAACGTACATAAAAAGCGTGATTAAATATAAATAACTCGTATTGAAGAAATAAAACAGAGAGTTTCAGAATAAACATCACTTTTAACAATGGAAGCATATATCAGCTTAACTCTCCGAATAGACAAGACATATTTGCCCTGTCAAATATTTTAGACAGCAATTTCGTCTCAAGATATATCGCCGGCCATTTGGATATGCAACAGTTGTGTAAAAGTGCTGGTCAGTATAAATTAGATGCTGTGGTAAGCCTTTGGCTACATATGGCTCGGTTCTGGGATGACGTAATAGGGTAGGTTTACCGGACAGTTTTTGAGATTATTTATTTTAGATACCTTGAGTAATAGTTGACGTAAAACGAGGCAATGATATAGAGGGGATATGTATTTTTACATGAAGAGGGAACACAATTTATATTTAAAAAAGCAATTTAAATTGAATAATCAAATAATTTGATATGACAAACTAATTTGAATTATATTGTTATAAAAATAAAATTAAAAATACAAAACTCAATTATTATAATTTAAGTATAGATCAATAAAGATACGATTCAGGTTACTTGTTCTTTTTTAAAATAATTACGGTGAAATATTAACTTGAATTTTCATTAGTTTAGATTCTATTATAGAACCAATTTTTTAAAAGATATTTTACTAATAGACATTTTTATTATTCGTACTATACCCTGAGCATAAAACAAAGGCATCGGTTGTTTTGTTGTAATGTCCAAAACCGCGGAACACAGCTAGTAAAGAATAAAATCAGTTTCAAAGAGACAATTGTGGTTCGTATAAATAAGCTCGTAGGGGGATGCGGTGAGCCTCTGAATTGAGGTCAGAGCGGAATGTTAGATACACGTACCTTGTAGATAGGTTTTACATTATAACTGTAGTTTCATAGAATAAGATGGAAAATCTAAATTTGAAAAGTTGGAACTTGATGTGAAAATCTATATTTGAAAAATTGATACGTGATTCATCATTTTGTGGCGTCCATCTTGGATTTAATATTTGTTAATTTGGCCTTTTAGAAAGGTATTAATGATATTCGTTGACTTTTTCGATATTCGATACCTATATTGTGGTGTAGTGATATATATAAAATAATCCGCCATTTTATGCGATTAATTAACTATAAGTAGTCTATAAAGAGGGCACTGGTTTTAAAATAATTCGTTCGTTAAGGCAAATAAGCCAAAATGGATATTATTCTTCCTGCCTTCCTTTTAGTAAAAAAACCTTTTCCTTTAAAGGTCGACAACGCACTCGTGAAGCTAGCTGTACATGAACGGACTACTGCTTAGTTGACGAGTGACGACCAACAAAAAAAAAAAAAACATTGTGACGTCATAAGGTTAGCCTTTAAGCTGAATAGCCGATGAACTCTCAACGATGAATGATAGAATTAAAAATCAACAATTGATCATCAATTTTCGTTAGAAAGAGAATATTTAAAATAGGTTACTGATAAAAAACGAATTTCCACCGTATTATAAAGCGCATACGATTGCTTTTCAATCCATTCTTATTAAATACCTTAGAATCCCCTTTCAAAAGCTCAAAGAAGCGGTTCTATAAAATTTAATATCAATAAATAAAGTCTTCAAAAGACGTATTTCACGACACGACATCAATAAAGGTTTCTTTGTTTCCGAGGGTAAAGATGGCGGAGTGTTCTTTTCTATTAAAAAATAAATTATGTTTACATTTCTTTCTTTATTTATAATCTGGGTTGAAGCTTAGCGATATTTTTACCGGCTTTTCCCATGTAAATTCCGATTTTGTGGAGATTCCATTTTTTACTTTAGAGATAGAATGAGAGAGATAGGGAAAGAAAGAAGAGAAGAAAAAAACAACATTCTAGAACGAACTGTTTCTAGTCACACTTTAAACTCTAAAACAATGAACGACGATTCTATATAATTAACTAAAAATGCTCATTCGTTCCACGGATTACCTTGTGACGTCACAATCTTTATAAGTAAGATAAGCTTATCATTTTTATACTAATGTTGAAACAACAAAAGAGTAGGAATAAAATCACTTACCCAGTTCTAATAAAGTTGGCCATATACAGTATGAATGCTTCAGACAGTGCTACTTCAGACTTGGTGTAGTTTTTGGGGAAATGGCCCAAGCCATCAACGAACGGGGCCCCGAATAGATAGGGAAGCTCTTCACCGTGTACGGAGCCCATTCGCTAAAACAAATTTAAGGATCTATGTAGATTTATCATTTAGACTCCAATGAATAAAAAAATGTTTTACGTAATATTTGGCTCGAATTAAGTCTATTATTATCACGGCCCTCGGTGACCCGTTTCCGCTGTACCTATTCTACTTATACCCTTCGCCAATTTTTTTTTCTCTTTAAGGACGATCCTCTTATTTCGTATGGCTTGTTATTTAATAATAATTATTGAAAAACGTTTAGCTGTTATCATATACTTTGTACTTTGTAGTTATTTATTCATTTTATTACTATTATTGAAATTACCTGAGGGTAGTCTCCATCTTTCGTCTGATAGTCGAACACGTAGAAGAAAGCATTAGGTCCAGAATCCGGGGAACTCTTGGCCACGCTCAGAAAGTCCCCAGTTTGGACCAGCGGCGCTACGTACTGGGCATCAGACAGAGCTAATACTGCGGCGTCTCTTGTGTTTATTGGGTGCTGGTAAAGGAAACATATTATTAGTAAGGAAATATTCAATACGTGTTAATGGCTCAATCAACATTCACAATAAAATAGTCGACCTATCGTCCTTTAGACTTACAATTGAGCGGATTTTATAAGGAGAATCAACCTGCTAACCCACAACTCTCTAAGCATCAGATAAATTGTGGTCAAATACTAGCCTGGTTATTGCAAAAATATGTTTATTTTTATCCATTTTAAAGAACCTAAGGGAATAAATTCAATACAGTTCAATTGATCCAAATGTCACCTACAGCCTACAAACTTTACTTCATCAATACAGCTTATGTAATAGGTTAGTCAATTGATACTAACGTCGAAGTACTTAAATATGTGCCACAAATTCTCATTTCCTCAGCCATTGATTATACACAGCGCAAACTTGTACGGTATTCAATAGTCAAACTGTATCACACCGGCTTCTATTAACGATCAACTCGAAACTAATGCAATATACCCAATTCTGAAACCGAGCCAGAGTTTAATTAGCACTGTAAGTTCGAAATTTCGATCGACTCGAAAGATGTCAATACGATTCAGCTAAAGTGCAGCGATGACTTGGCTATAAGCTGAGAGCGGTGCCAAATGACTATTGTTACGAGTTCTCGATACAGACTCGAATGGAATTCGTATTAGGGTCGTTTGGATTGAATCAATTTTCCATTTGTCTTCGTCTTGAGTAACGGTTTTTTGCAAGGCTAATGGTTCTGGGCGGGAGTTTGTAATTCGGTTGGAATGCGTGTGGATTTAAGGTTGACGTTGGTTATAAGAATAATGATTGTGGAAATTGGTAAGATGGTTGTTAATATTACATATAATTTTATTTTGTAATTTCAAAATGTTAGGGTGGGATTATACTGAGTTTTCATAATTTTGAAATTTTATGTAAGAACAAAATGTTATGATTTTTTTTTATTTTTATAGAGGGAATTGCTTTTAGGCATACCCGAAAATGTAATATTATCAGCTATCTAGAGCTAACTAGATGCAAAACCCGAGAACGACTTGAGCCATTCAGCATTTTTTATATCACTCACGGTAGAGGATTAAAGATGTTTTTTATTGTTTCAAATAAAAAAATGAGATACCATTTACGATTCATTTGCGAAAGCTCGGAACAAACCCAGTGTGACAATAAATGACTTTACATTGAAACTATATAATTAGAACCATTTAGCTATGAATCATACCAGACATCGCAAAGAAGTATATTTCAATTTGCCGATACAAATCTTTTAACAACTTTTTTCTGATAAAGCAGCAATAACTGTCAGAACTCATAAAAGTTCGGACATAATTCATCAACCTCAGATTTCTTTACGATCGTTCATCGATCATTTGATTCATATTATTATGTCGTATCACAAATCTTTAGAGCCGCGGGGAGAATCGAATTACTTCGCTTTCCAAACACGTAGTCAGGTAATCGAAGATCGATAGATAACTTTCAGCCTACAATATGACATGATTGCTTTTTGGTCAGAGATTTATAAGACGCTGTTGTGAACCTAGTAGTGAATTCACATTTTATTTTTTATATTTTTTATTTATTTAAGGAAAAGAACAGTACGAGTTTATAAGGCTGTTGTTATCATAAATTCATTTGAGTTTTACCACCCACCAGAGCTGTCGAAATATTTCAGTAAAAATATATAACAAAACAATATTAAATAGTAAATTTACTATACAAGAAAAACAACAAATACAAGGGACCTAATACTATCAAATACACATGTTTCTTTTAATGAATTTTATATATACGAGATTAAGTTATTACAAGTGCAGTTAATCCTATAAATGTTACAAACTGGTGTAGTAGTGGAAGAGACATCAGATCAGAATTTTCCAGATAGCCATACCCTTTGGTGCATTAGTTACTTTGTAGATATAAATCTACTAACGGTGTTTTCTTTAATGAAAGAAAAAAGTTTTCAGTACAGCCCTAGATGGTAGCTTAGACTTTTCTGTTATCCACCGTGAATATAATAGGAATCCGTAATAATATTACAATAACAAAAGTTACCTGAACAGTCCGCTCCCAATCCGTATATTCGTTGACTATCGTGAAGAAAATCTCACTTAAGTGATATGTGTAAGCGTTCCGAACGTACGTCCTGAAAAATATGTTT